>PVJI01007178.1:0-80029 GCA_004026765.1 Micronycteris hirsuta | reverse complement strand
AATCTAGGAAGAGTAGAGGAAGGCAGGGAGGAAAAAAATGTGGAATGTCCCTGGACACCTCAAAAAGCAACTCACCAGCAGGAAGGATAACTTTCTTCCAAGCCTGCAAAGGCACTGCATCTTTCAGGAAAGAATACCCAAAACACCATGCCATGTTCCTGACTTCTATTACTCTACCCTAGATCAGCTTCAGTGGGTAGAACTACTTCTTAGGCCTGACATATTATCAATCATATACCCAGTCTTCAACATGGCTAGATTTTTGCATTTCTTCATTTTATGAGTATTGCAAGAGGAAGATAAGTAAGGAAGAAAACCAGGCACATCTACTAAGTTGTCAAATTCTTGCCCGCTATTTCTGAGGACATTGTATTGTGAAGATAGAGTAGTTTTTATGTTTTATGTTTTTATGTTTTTCTATAAATCCATGAATGGCCATATGATATGGTAGTAAAAGCATAGGTTTTGGAACCACAGAAGAACTGGCTCAAGTTCTAGGCATTGAGATGTGTGACCTGCAGCAACTCTTGTCAATAAGTCTTAGGTCTCCAATCTGCCAAATAGACTTAATAACACCTAATCCAAAGCATTGTTGTAAGTAATAAAGAGAACATGTATAAGGAGTTTATACTTAAAAGTCGCTCAAAAAATAATATTTATTATGGTTCCCTCAAAATGGTGTGAGTAGTTCAAGCATTCCCCAGCTCTGATTCTATCTGTTCTGCTCCTGTACAACCTTTCTTCTAAACAAAATGTTTCTTTTGTTAAAACAAATCTTAAAGTCACAACTGAACAATCCAATGGCTTGCAAAGACTGGGAATAAATGTGTGGGGGTTTATTATTTGCAAAACAGCTTATCTGACTTCTGGTCAAAATAGAGGCATGAGTAAATACATTTTGCATCCTCCCACAACCAAAATAACAACAAATTTAAAAACAAAAAACCACCAAAACAGCCAGAAAATCAAACTGTATGGAAGTCCAACAACCAAGGAGTAAAAGAAGAAACATTCATTCAGATTGGTCCAAGGGGCAGCGACAGGCAGCCGGGGTGGAGGGGACTCACGGCAAGGCAGCGGCTGGAGGATCAGGTGGGTGAAGCAGCAGCTGGCAGACCAGGGTTGGCAAGGCAGGGGCTGGTGTACCAGGCCCCCCTACACACACAGTGCCACAACACAGCATCATGGGTTCTGGGCTCTAGTAAATACTTAAGGCTCTGCCCCTTACAATGTAACAGGTACTCTGAGACAAAAAAAATATATAACCCAAATGAAAGAACAGATCAAAACTCCAAAATTAGAACTAAGCAATGAAGAGATAGCCAACCTATCAGATGCACAGTTCAAAACACTGGTAATCAGGATGCTCACAGAAATGGTATAGTCACAAAGTAGAAGAACAGGTGAAGGCTCTGAAAAGTGAAATTAAGAGAAATGTACAGGGAACCAACAGTGAAGAGAAGGAAACCAGGACTCAAATCAATGATTTCAACCAGAAGGAAGAAATAAACATTCAACTAGAGCAGAATGAAGAAACAAGAATTCAAAAAAATGAGGAGAAGCTTAGGAACCTCTGGGACAACCTTAAACGTCCCAACATCCAAATTACAGGGGTGCCAGAGGAGAAGAGGAAGAGCAAGAAATGGAAAACTTATTTGAAAAAATAATGGAGAACTTTCCCAATCTGGCAAAGGAAACAGACTGCCAGGAAGTCCAGGAAGCTCAGAGAGTCTCAAAGAAGTTGGACCCAAGGAAGCACACACCAAGGCACATGATAACTACATTACCCAAGATAAAAGATAAGGAGAAAATATTAAAATCAGCAAGAGAAAAGGAGACAGTTACCTACAAAGGTGTTCCCATAAGACTATCAGCTGATTTCTCAAAAGAAACCTTACAGGCAAGAAAGGACTCAAAGTCATGAAAGGCAAGGACCTCCATCCAGGATTGCTCTATCCAGGAAAGCTATCATTTAGAATGGAAGGGCAGATAAAGAGCTTCCCAGATAAGATCAAGTTACAGGAGTTCATCATCACCCAGCCCTTATTATATGAAATATTAAAGGGACCTATATAAGAAATGAAAATGATAAAAAATATTAACAATAAAATGACAACAAACTTACAACTATCAACAACTGAACCTAAAAATCAAAATCATACTAAGCAAACAACTAGAACAGGAACAGAATCACAGAAATGGAGATCACATGGAGGGTTATCAGTGGGGAGGGGGAGGGGAAAGAATGAGGAAAAAGGTACAGAGAATAAGAAGCTTAAGTGATAGGTACGAAATAGTCGGGGAGGTTAAGAATAGTATAGGAAATGAAGAAGCCAAAGAACTTATGTGTACGACCCAAGAACATGAACTAAGCGGGGAAGGGATGCAAGTGGGAAGGGGGCTACAGGGCAGAGGGGAATAAAAGGGAGAAAAAATGGGAAAACTGTAATAGCATAATCAATAAAATATACTTTAAAAAAAATAAAACAGCTTATCCATTCTTCCTGGTGATGTCTTCAGATAGTCCTTTACCCACCAAGGAGAGGATAACTCCCTTCTTCTCCAATTCCTATGTATCCATTAAACCCAGAGGCCATAAACCAGTTATTCCATCATTTACTTACTAATATTTAATGCTTTAAATTTATTTTTTCCTAGAAAATTTGAAAAATATATAAAATGAGGAAAATATTTTAAGATTTCTGATCTCACCATCCAGACAATCAATATAATGGCTTTTTACAGAGATTTATGCATAGATTTGGGTTTTTTTTAACTGATCTGTGATTGCACATCTTATATAATTTTTACTCTGCTGTTTTTATATAGTATTATAAGTATTTTTCTATATTCTATATTTTATTTTAAATAGTGGTGTAATATTTCATGAATGGGTGTCTTGTAGTTCACTTAGCCTTTCCCCTATAGATGAACACTGAGATTGCTTCTAACTTTCTTATGTTGTAAATTACATGATTATGAAAATCACTGCACAAGGAGCATTTTTAAAATTATTACTTAGAGTGATAAACTTATAAAAGTGAATTCACTGTATCAAATAGTATGAACAATGCAAAAATATCAATATACATTGCTTTTTAAAAGACTTAATTGTGCCTGCTTCCTACCCCTCACTGTTGGGTAATATTATATTTTCTAATGACTAGAAAGTAAAACCCAAAGAATAGGGAAAAAAAACTGTCTTCAGATTTTTTATTCATTTGTAATAGTACCAACATTTACAAGCTAAAATTAGGTAAGACAAGAGTACGTCTGAGACTTTCAGGCGAGATGGAGGTATACATAAACGTGGCTCACCAGGTCACACAACCACATCAAAATTATAACTGGAGAACAACCGTCGCTCAGAACCATCCGAAATTGAGTTGAATAGAAGTCCAGCAACTATGGAATTAAAGAAACCACGTTCATCTGGACTGGTAGGAGGGGCGCAGACACAGAGACACACAACGAATTGGTCCCTCAACCATGCGTGGTGGAATAAAATTTGGGAGGGGTATCTTGGGAATGAGGGTCACAGCCCCACACCAGACTACCCTGCACAGGCTTCCAGTGCCATGAAGGTAAGACTCCATAACTTCATACCTTCTATGTGAGATTCAGGGAAATATGTCAGGGAGCTGATGATGGGAGAACTGTGTGAGGTCCCAAGATACCTACTTTGGAGGGGACTGAGGTGTCACTGTCCTGCATACAATGTTTCTTGTGTCTTCCTCAGTAAATGTTTCTATTTTTCATATTACATGGCTGGATACCTTTTGGAATAGACCTCGCATATCTATAGCTTAAATTAATGTAAGTAGTTGATTGAAAGTGACTATATTACCCTGATTGCAAGCCAATGCTTTATAACCTCACATAACCTCATTTTTTTTTGCATTGGAGCCTGGTGAAAAACCAGTTTGTACAATTGGATACTCATAAGATGAATGTACAATGACATTTACTTTGATCCTAGTGTTATGCTTTCAAGGTTACATCTGTAAAGCCATGAAGGAGTTTTACTGGTCTGCACAGTCACATATGAGCTACCAGAAATAAAGATTGAAAAGTAAGTGTTAAGGAACATTGCTACATTATTCTTTATTTCTAATCATATAAATAATTTCTTATTTTCTCCAAAGACTTGAGCCTTATTTGCAGTTAATTGCCATGAAAAAATAATAAAAGTGCCTTTCACTTTAGAATCCTCCTCTCCAAAATGAGAATAGTCAAACAAATCAGAACTTTTTCTACCGAAAGTAGTCAAGTAGGAAAAAAAAGCTTGACATTAAAGGAAAGATATACAAGAACGAACCCAAGCTTCCCGCCCAAATAGTGAAAAAGATGATACCAGACTTGAAGAACAGCCAAAATCTCAGCCACTTGTGCCAACTTTCATTGACCTCTCAAAAAGTGTTTCTTTTAAATTATTTAACTTAAATCAGATCTATGCTATGCAGTATGGTTGAGACCAGGATTGGTGGCATAGGTCATGATATAACAGAAGTATATATATTGGGAATTTTTAACTCTAAAAAGGCTAAGAATTGCCATTTTATTTCTCCAGTTCTAAATTAAGTTGGAAAATGTGGAAGATCAGAAAGCATAACATAGTTTTCATATCACCCACGTTTGTCTATAGTACAGGTTAATACAATTTGTACCCTGTCCCCAATCTCAAGTAAGCCAATAGTTTCCACTTTTGTCTCCTCAAACTTTTGAGTCAATCAAGCAGCAAAACAGACTCTTCATTTATCTTCTTTTAAAGTAGCAGGAAAAAATGAAATGTCCCAAAGTTACATCACCGAAGGAAAGGAGACAAGAAAGACAGAGCTTAGGGTCATTCAATGATCAGGCCAGAAAAACTGAGAGGCAGGACCAGCCTTAGCTTTCTCGTACATCCTCCTTCTTCTGCCTTTGGAATCTTGTTCCATTGGTTCTGTCCCTACAGAGATATGGGTGTTATAAAAGATATGTTACTGAAAACTACATGTAAAATGAGCTAAAGTCATCATTGCTGTGGTTCAGAGCCTTTATTTAATTCATGCATTATCATAGCCTTTGGAAAACATTGTCACATGCCAATTGAGTCAGAATCTCTGGGAGTAGGGCACTGACATCAATATTTTTTTACATTATCAGAAAACTAGGTTTATTTTTTGTTGTTGACACTATTACACATGTCCCCCATCCCCACACACACACATTTTCTCTCTTCCACACACACCCCTTCACCACATTGTTGTCTGCGTCCTTGGGCTACGCTAATCTCTTCCAGTTCCCCCACCCGTCTCCCCTCTGAGATCTGTCAGTCTGTTCCATGTATCCATGCCTCTGGTTTAATTTTGTTGGTCAGTTTATTTTATTCCTTGGATTCCACATATGACATCAGTACTTTTTAAGTTCCCTCAGCACTGAGTTGTGTAGTCACACTTGGAACCACAGCGTTCCTGTGGCACAGAGTAACAACTTCTTTTTTTTTCTTTTTTATTGAATTGATTGGGGTAACATTGGTTAATAAAATTATATAGGTTTCAGGTGTACAATTCTGTAATACATCATCTGTGCACTGTAGTGTGTGTTCATCACCCCAAGTCAAGTCTCTTTCCATCACCGTTTAACCCCCCTATATCCTCTTCTATGCCCCCCAGTCCCCATTTCCCTCTGGTAATCACCACATAAGACCCTGATCGGTCACAGTTGTCCAGATTGGGAAAGAAACACAGTGAAAGGGATGGACTAAAAAGTATATTTGTAAAATCATAGTTTTAAAAATAGAAAAAGGACTTCAGAAACCTAATTCTATTGCTTCATTTTAAGTGTTAGCAAGAGGTCACCTTTATTTTAATATGCAAATTCTAATGACTTTTGAACCACTCAGGCAGTATGAAGTTTAATTTACCAAACCTGGAATATGAATTCGCTTTCTCCAGGTGTTTGTGGGAATCCTCAGACACTGCACACACCCTCCTTAACACTGTTCATACTTTCTCCAAGTCCCTTTCCACCTCAGCCAGGTGTTTAGCCCCATGCTGCTTCTCCTACTCCTCCTATAGGTCACTCACTGCTGAGTCACCTCCACACATCCCTATTTTTTTTTTAATCCCCTTTCCCAAATACAACCTCTGTGTGTATCTTCTCCACCTGAAACTTTCAACACACTTTTGGTGATGGTTTGGGCTTAAAGGAAAACTAGCAACAAGAAAGCAACCTGTAACTGTTTCTTGAGAGGAGCCCAGTACTCCCCTACTCAGTCCCTCCCTTTCCCCAAAGTGCCTGTGTCACCTCATGGTCTAGGAGAATCACCTGGTTCCATCATCCCCTCTCCACACTGCCTGGTGATCAGAGTCTGGGTCAGTTTTCCTCACCATCCAGGCCCTCTCACCCAAACTGCAAAATCCCTTCAGTTCTGCCAGGCCTTGTTCATGCACTTTTAGATGCTTTCCGGACATTTGCTCGCTATTGTTATCTGGGGATGGCCTCCAGCGCTCTGTGTCTAGATACTTCAGGCAGCACCTCCCTCTTCTGATACCTTGCAGAGGTTGCTACAGCCTTATTTGTTTTTTCAGAGCCACATCCAGAAATCAAGCACCTTCGCCTTTGACCTCAGATCACCGAATTTACATAAAATTGTCCAAGGACTGGAGGAGAGGGAGGGCACAAATAACTCACTAACAGTTCATTCTTCTTCATCTCCTCTCATCAGCCCATTACTCTGAATAAATTTAGAGCAGGAATATGATTCTGAAATCATCGTACATTCTTCCCAAATGTATTGTTTTTAACAAACTTTAACTTTTGCAGCTTAAAAATATTTTCTCTCTACTTACAGGATCAGTTGTTCAAAAGCCTACTTAGAAACTCAAGTATCTGTTTTCCTTTTTTTCTTGTAGGCCTGCCATACCAGCTGTACCCTGAGGGAAGTGTGCCAAAGCTCAAGCTTCCCATAAATGTTGGGAAAAGTGGGAGGATCTCACCAGGAAAAAAGCCTCACTGGTTAGTATCAACACATTTTTCAACAGCTTGGAAAGGGTGCAAGTTTTGTGCTTAAGAAAAGGGCAAGTGGTTGGAAGGGCTGGGAAGATAGGGGAGCACACAGGAAAACGCAGAGGATCAGAAAACATCCGGAGAGAGGTACAATGTGGTAACTGGCCCTTGTAAAAAGACACTTGGGAGGAGCAGAGATACCTCATAGAGATGTTCAAGTGACCTAAATATAGTAGTGCACTCTCGCCTCCTATCTCCCAGGAACTCTTCATTGCTAAATTCTTTACAGTGAATGAAAATAGTGTGTTGAAGCTGGTGTTAGGAGGAAAATGAAATAGTTATATTATACTTAGAAAATAAGTTTCCCCAAAGGAAAACAATCTGCACCCATGCCACTTTACATAGACTGTTGATTTTCATTTACTAAGAGAGCAGGTTAGCTCATTGGAACCAAAACATCTCCAACAGCTCCCTCCATGTAAAGGCCCATTTTGTTCAAATCCCCTTAATGTTAAAGAATAAATCCATCCAAACTTAAAGGAAGATTCATTGGAAGAATAAAAGAGGTATTTATGTCACAAAACTCAAGAGTAGGCAGAACAGCTGGGTCTCATGAGAACTAGAACCAGGATCTGGAAAACCAAGTAATTTTCTCTATTTGTCCAAGACCATGTGGTCCCTTGTCTCTTATTACTATGCATGGAGACATATGGGAACATGATGGATTTGGGGGACTCCATGGTGCCATTTAACTCTAAGGTAGGGTGCTAACTGCAGAATAGACTGGACATGGGGAAGTCTATTCTTAGAGAAATGACAAGAAGCACACACTGCAGGTATCCAATCAATATACACAGAATGGATACATGATAACGATTTTCATTTTGGAGACATTGTAGGTATTTAGTAGAAATTGCCAGTAGGAGGTTGATTGATGAATTTAGAGCTCAAAAGAAGTATGTGGCTAGCAACAGAGATTTGTATTACCAGCTCAAAGTAGTAATTTAAACGTCAAGTGAATAAATCACCCAGGAAGACTGTCTAAAGAAAAGAAAAAAAGAGGCTTAAGACAAATGCCTGAGAAGACACTGGCATTTAAGGGGTGAGCGAAGAAAGAAAAGATTGAGAAGTAGAATGAGCAGAACTAATCAGAACAGCAGGAGGAACACGAAGAGCAAGTAGCATTGCACAAACAAGGGCAGCTGGGTCTCAGAGGAGGGAAAAGAGAAAAGAGGCAAAGGCTGTCCTGAAATTAGTGTTGGTGATGAAGAGGCTCTATGACCGCTCTCGATGAGTTTTGATTACACAGGTGGGCTGGGCAGAGGTAAGGATGTGGTAGCTTGAGGAGTGAATTGGTCATGAGAATATGGCCAGTGGGTAAGACCACTCCTAAGTAGGTGCTCTGCTTTCTGTTTTCACGCAGCCTAGCTCATCTAACCTTCACAGCAATCTTACTGATCGAGGGTTATTATCCTTATTTTATAATTCAAAAAGACAGAAACTCAGAAAATTTTTTAATAATCCAACTTTCATTTCTGATAGTGTATCAGACAAATAATCTGAAACACAACCCTCCTGTTGCACAACAACTAAAAGTGTTCATGTTATTGTTATATTTCATATATTTTAGTATATTTAATATTAGCATGTTTGAATTCCCAAGATTACACAGCTGAAGAAGTCATTGCCTATACTCACACTGCAACCTATCAGACTAAAAATTCACATTCTTTTTTGGTTAGTTGCTTTGGGGGGAATTTTTTTTAACTGAAATAATACATGTAACAATTTAAAATGCCAGAAAATGTCAGGTTTCTCTTCTCTGGACCTATTCCACATTATTTTTCAAGTGTTGAAATCAAAGCTGAACACTGTTCTTTAAGCATAATCTGAGCAATGCCAATTATACTTGGTCTGAATGGCTGCAAATCTACTGTGAGTGTTTTTCCCTAGGATCTCCTGAGGAACTAAAGTTAGTCAATTCCTTGACGTTCAATGCCTCTCTAACTATAAAATTGTGCCTTCTGTTACATTGAAAGTTGATCTGAAATTCAACTAACTTCACTCCCTGACAATCCAGATTCTCAAATGTCCTGTGTATCTTCCCAATGGCTATACACAATTAGAACAAAAGCTTCCATAGGAATCCCAGGAGAAACAGCTAGTGCAAAGGCCTTAACATGGCAGCATGCCTGGGGTCTCAAGGAAGAGCAAAGAAGCCAATGTGGTTGCTGTGCAGGAAGCAAAGGGAAGGCTACAGGACACAGGGTCTGAGAAATAATATGGGTGCGGCAGTCAGGACCTCACAGGCTACTGGAACGGATTTGGCTTTCACTCTGAGCTTGTAACTGGGCACAATTTCCTCTGGACAATCAGTGGTGATCTGGCTGCTCTTAAAGGAGAACCTCACTGAGCAGACAGGAAGTACAGAAAAATATGGTTCCTTGTGTAGACCATGGCTGGAGGTTACTCAGGGACAGCTACGTGGTATCTGGATCCTAGCACTGCTCTTACCCACAGTAACCATCTGGGTTCAGACCCATGTTTCCTGTTCCCACAGACTTTTGGCTTTCCCATGCTCTCATCTCTTTTCTTCTCTCCATCCCAGAGGATCCTTTCTAACCTCAGGGATGGGGGGAGGGGAGCAAGGCTCTTTCTCGTGAGAATTTTCTTTTCTATCAATTTGTAGGCATTGAGGCCTCTCCTCTTCCTCCTTTCCTGAATATAGACTTTTTGAAGTTGAGAAGGCAAAATAGTGAGTCAGGGGGTTTTTTTCCCCCTGTTTCTGCAAGTCACTCCATTTCCTAATAGGTGAAGGCAACCAATGCAGCACACTTGGCTACGCAGGGAAAGGGAAAAGCCATGGGGTAAAAAAGATGTATCAATAATAAAAACACACCAACTAATATTTTTAAAATACTTTCTCACCATGTTCATTTTAGACAAATCATTTGTTCAACAAACATTTCTTGAACACTTTCCACAAGCCAGAATATGTGCTAAGGGTGAAGGGACAGCTATGAATGGAAGCTAGTCCCTGCTGCCCACGACCACACAGACTGGAGGGAAAGGAAGAGGGTAACAGTAAAGTACAGCAATGTGAACAGCAATCATCCAGCACGGAGCCCACACTGACAGAAGTCAGTCTCCTGAAGAGAGTAAGGTGCGCTGATGGCCTGGGTTTCCCCGCTCTAGACAACTGCTAATGCTGGTCATTTGATTGAAGAGAAAGTAAAGAGATTTGAGAAAGCGGCACTTCTCACCAAAATAGAAAAGTGCTAGATTCCAGCTCTGAAGTGTGGAATAGCACATTTCTCAGGGACTCAGGTCTGTGAGCAAGTCTTCCTCATGCTCTAAATGGAGACTAGAAACAAAATTCTTCATGAAACTCTTTCAACACTTATTTATTCCGTGCAAAATGAGCTTCTAATGTAAATAAGACCACCATGTGGGGATTGCCTGAGAATGTGGGGGGGCTAGATGGGGGGGGCAAAGGGAGAGAAACTAGGAAAACTGTAATAGCATAAACAACAAAATACTTTTTAAAATAAAGTGAACAAGAAATTAAGTAGGAGTTGAAAAGTCAGTTAAGATTTTCAGTCAGGGGATATATATACACAGGAAACATAAAACTCTATATACACGTCGGGAAATGTCAGCACCCTGTCAGCTCTTCTCAATTTGACTCACCATCCTCTCACAGGTCCAGTTTCTGTGTATCACTATATACTGCCCACCACACACACTTTTAAATGATGACTTCCCAAGGAGGTAGAGTGGCTTCGAGTACCCTTTTACCGTCGCAGCTCTTTGGGATATGGCAGATGAGCTTAACCTGTGTGGCTAAGGCAACACCTCTGGTCCCCATCTGTATGCCCTGTGTCTCTATTTCCCCTCCCCACCCCCATTCTCTATACAGGGATGCCTGCTTCCTGCTTCTGGTTCCTTCTTACTCATCCAAAAAAGCTGTGCCTTTGCTAATAAGTATTCCCAAAGTATAATCTTTAAATACTGAATTATTATCAAATGACTCCTTTGGAAAATTCTGGCTTTCTCCCTTACAGCTGCCTTCACTACTTGGCAGCCCAGGACTGGCTGTAAGATGCTGCGGCTCTCTATCTTTTTCCAGTGACTTCCCACTTAGTGAATGATGAGACTCAGCAACATAGACTCATTCTTCTGTGGAGATGAGAGGAATGCCTAAATCCTTTTTCATTGGTAAAGGGCATTTTCTACCTGAAATTTTACCTGAAAACAAACTCTCATTGCACAGCCTTCATTATCTCTCTGGAAATAGGAAGTTGTGACTGGAATGGCTAATCATGCAATTCCCCACGTCGGGGTGGCTTACACAGGGATACAGGCAGGCTCCTAGAAAGCACTATAGGAGAACACAGTAGGAAGCCCTTAAATCAGCCTTGTAGGACCAGCAAAGGATGCCACCCCCCCAAAAAAAAACTACAAGCTGAGTTTTGAAAAATGTGAATATTCTTTCCCTAGGATAATGAGACCAAAAATGTATATATAATTAAAAATTGTCTAAGGCTGCAGGAAGATATCATTGAGAGTTCAAATTTATACAGCAGATTTTCCAAAGATGATATAATAGAGCAGGGTTCATAAACTGTGTTTGTGTCACTGGAACTACATGAATGATAAAGATTTGACAGGGAAAGAAGGAGATGACCGAAAAGATGAACTACGGTCCCTTCACTAATTCACCCAGAGCAGCTTGGTTGTACATATTGGGGTTCCATCATTGAAAAAATCTATTAGAGAAACATTAAAAATACTTTGACGATTTTATAAAAGATTTGAAAACCATGGTATTGGAAAATTCATTCTTGCTCTTTTTAAACAGCACTGTGGTAAGCCATCAATGACTTCTCTGTGGATATTCTGCTATGATAGTTAGGAAAACATGCATCTGTATTTCCTGACCTCATTGTGGAACACCAACATTTTTGGTTCCTCAGACCTTATCTGTGAAATGACGATACTCCTGAAAGCTGTGTGTGAGATTCAGGGAATGGGAAGGAGAACTCTATGAGTAGTAGGCCTGAGATCTTGGGGAGTGCCCACCAGGTTTTCCAGCCCATCTCCTTTGCCTCAGGTACACTAGCAACTGGTTGCCCCACCCTGGCCTTTCTTCTCATTCTGCTGTGGCTTCCTGTTTAGTTTGCATTTTAGAGCTGATATTAGCCAAAGACTCATTTCCAGGTTGTAGTTGGCATTTCTATGGCAAAGCTGTGACATCCATATGACTCTATGAACTTTCTTGATAATTTAAGTTTCCTTTTTAAATGATATGTTCTCACCTCACAGGGCCCAATAAGTTTTTAAAATATGCAAAACTGAATTACTACCATTTTGACGCCTAATATATGCTCCATATGATGATCAATGAAGTTTCTCAAATGCTAAGAAAATTACCTGGAATTTCTAAGTAAACAGAGATTCTGTTGAAAACCTTTGAGAGAAAACTATTTCTCAGTAACAAGAGTGAAAAATAATGTCTTGCTTTTCTACATGCTAAAACAAATAGAGGCTGCAAGAGACCCCAGCTGGCATGAAAAAAATGCTTATTTTCAGGAAAATTAATCAAAATGCATGCCAAATGTCATCCTTACCAAGCAAATATTAATGTGCACAAGACTCTTCAGAGGCAGGAGAGGCTACTTCAACCTGCTGATGGAGTTATTCATATTCAGTAATGTCAGCACTGGACTCAGAAGTCAACAGATTGTTGAAAGATGAGAAATGGACCTGGGTCTTCCTAGAATCCCATATTGGATTTTTAGGGGAAAATGGAAACTTCAGTTCAACATTGTTATTCTATAGTTAGGAAACCAGAAAGGTTTAACAGCTTGCCCACAATCAGCAGCACCTTTTTTTGTCTTCAGACCTCGTCTGTGAAATAATACTTCAAGACCAAAATTAATTCAAACCATGGGATAGCTGCCACCAGGACCTGGTCTCGGGCTCTTCCCACCATTCCACACAGGATACAAATAAGAAAATGAAAATAGAAGTGTCAGACCTGGCTGAGATAGTAAGTTCAGGAGGCCACTTAAACATTCCAGTTATATTTACAATCCCAGTAATTCCCCTAATAGTATCAATGTCTAATCTGAGGTCTATGACAAGGAGTCAGAAGTGTGGAAGTGAAAATTCCAGCATCAAATGGAAAAAGTGGGACAAAAACATGTAGTCCCAATACTACTCTGTGACCTGTGCCAGGATGGTTGCACAAGAATTCCTGGAATTACTTAAAAGTCTACATTTGAAGATCCCACAAAGAAGATTCTGAAACAGGAGATTTAAGGTAGGGCTCAGAAATATATGTATTGTAAAGCAAAGTTCCTGGGTACATCTATCTGATGCAGAGTCACGTTCAGGACCTTTAAAGCCCCTTGTCACACTGCCCGTCTAATAAAGGGCCCTGCTTCAAGTTCTCGGTAGGATTTGCTTACATAGCGCCAGCTGGGGAAGATGTGAGATAGAAAGAGCACCTGTGTTTCAGAGCGTTGTTTTTAGCTAACCACGCTGGCTGCGACTGGTCGCTCTGCACACTTGATGATGTTGACGATGACACGACAATCACAATAACTGCGGACAAAGTCTGCTAGACCAGCGCTTCTCAAGTTGGACTGTGTGTAAGAATCGCCCATGGGTTCTACTAAAATGCATATTCTGAATCAGTGGGTCTGGGGCGGAGCCTGAGGATTTGAATTTCTAGCAAATTTCCCAGGCGATGCCAGTGTTACTGGTCAATGACTGACACTTTGGGTAGCAAGGCACTAGATCCTTTTACACACTAACTAAGGGGAACTGAGTCTATTTCAAATTCCTTAAAGACTCAGCATCTCAAAAGGCAAATAAGAGTACTGACTCCTGATAACAGCACTAAGAACTGTTGAGGCAGTCAGGTATCACTGGCAGTGACTCATGCAAGCCATGGCACAGCAAAATGGTGTCGCTGGTCACCTGCATGGCACAAAAACAAAAACTGAAACTGAAACAAGCCATTGAGTACATTTGTCCCAAAGACCCCAGGTCACAGGGTCTTAACTTGTTGGTTCTTTTGGGGCACAATCACATGATTTGTTCCCGCTCCATGAGCCCCACAGGTGTCTGTTTCTGCTCTTTTATATAAAAGATAAAATAAACAAGCAGCTTTTCAGGAGAAGTCACAGAAACAAGACAAGCTTTCAGCCACTTCTGGATCCCCCTTTCTTTTATAAATCCCAGATCATAAGCATAGCACAGTAAAAAAACAGTCCCCTACCAGATATGGTCCTGTGGCAGAAACACCTCACACACAAAACTAATCATTATTTGAAAAATTAGATGAGCTCTAATCACAGTCTCAGAAAAAACAGAATGCAATTCTCAACTGAGAGTGAGGGACAGAATCTTCATATTGCATTCTGTTTCTTATTTTGTGTTTTTATACCATCAGACTAGGAAACAGAATATATCAAAATGCAGAGCCCATTTTAAGTGCTCAGTAAATACTTAATAATTAATTGATTGAATGATTGACATATATCCAGATACTTTTAAAAGTCAATTATTTTTTGTTATTAGATCCCAGAAAGTTCTAACAAATAAAGTAAAATAAGCAAAAAACAGGGAGAAATAAAAATTTGGAGACTAGAGACTCAATGTATTATATGCAGTAGATGTTATCAGTTGCCCACCCAAAAGTGTTCTCTCTGTTTCTTGACTGGCAAATTCCAATTTAATTAAGAATGTTGTAGAGAGCCTTTGCTCTTCAGAAAGTCTCTCCCATTGCAGAGGATAAGGCAGATTGAGCCAAACATAGAATAACATCCGCTCCTGTCAGTGCATGTTGTAAGAATGGGCATGGCACCCCCTGCTTAGGAGGATGCATTCTGAGAACATGAAGTTTGTAGTTGCTGCCACAATTTTGTGACCATAAAGCAAAAGTTTATAAAACTGTTCCGATATCACTAAGCATTAATCAAGCCCTGGGATGGGCTGTCTCTTAGCTCACAGGTGGCAAACACCAGGCCCACTGGCCGAATCCAGCCCTCCACCTTGTTTTATCCAGCCCAGCACCTTGTTTCTACCCCGGCGGCAGCGCCGAGCTCTTGCTTAACTGTTAAGGAGTATTTACATTTATACATTCGGCCCTTTGAAGGCAACCGCGAGGCTGATGTGGCCCCCAGTGAAAATGAGTTTGATCCCCCTGTCTTAGCTCCTTGTTATGGAAGGAAAACAAACCTCAATGTCTAAGGCACTTTTAGTGGGCATTCCATTCATTGCAGCTGAGAGCATATTACTAACATAATATGCTTCTCCTGTTTGTATGTATATATTTTTAATCTAATACAGACTTCCCCAAAACAACAGTTAATAAATACATGGTTAACAAATTTTTGAGATAATCAGTTTTTGGGTTAGGTTATAAACTGTGGATTATAAATTGACATGAAAGAGTTAGCTGAACCAAGCTATCTACCGTGAAATGTGGGGAAAAACTTACGCAAGTTTTAATAGGGATAATCATTTATGCATTCATTCATTTAACAAATATTTACTGATGTATTTTAGTTGGAAAAGCTATGCTAGGCCCTGGAGAGACAAAACAGGGAAATTACCTTCTTCATGGAGCTTATGTTCTAGTGAGACAGAGAAATAATTCACAAATTTATAAATAGGGTTATTAATACCAAGAAAAACAACCCAGAATGATTATGTAAAGAGCAACTGCAGAGTGATCTTTAAATAAGGTTGTCAGGGGAGGCTCAGGCTTATATCCCATGGGGTGTCAGTCAATCCAAGGGGCTGCTGTTTCCCAATAGAGTCATAGTCAACAACCCCAATTGTCGAGAGTTAGAGGAATTTGGGGCTGATCAAGGAAAAGGAAAGGATCACAAGAGTCACTCACCACAACAAGCTTGACTGGGTAGTACTTAAACAGGGTTGCATGAGAGAAGATTGTTCCTCACAGCACGAGTCTGTAGAGGCTATAGTTGGGGTGGGGTTTGGGGGATGGGGGTTGCTAGTCAGAAGAGGAGGAAGGCTAGGGAACTACCTCGTGATGGGGATTGAAGAGAAAGATTACGTCTGGGTGATGTCACACAGCAGCACTCAGCACGCTGGGTAGTCTCTGGGTCAGAGAGCTGTGAAGGGGCTTATAACTGCAGGGGCCCATCCTTCAAATCGGTAACAATTGTTGAATGAGGTTTTGCACAGTACACAAAGCCAGTCTCTAAATGGCTAAAGTTTGTTTGAGCTACTTTTAGAAATAATTAGAAGAGAAAAAAATTGGACTTTTGAGCTAATGGATTTCAGCTTGTAGTAAAGAAACAAACAACCTTGGGGCCAATACACAAAGGCCACCTTTGGCTCATTTACATAACACCAACCTATTATTTTTGAGGCAAGACCAGTAAGCAACAATTGACATTTGCAGTATAGTATTCAATAGTTCTGAATAAGCCCAAGCATATCTTAAGAAATAGTGTTTATCTGGAGGAAGGGATAGAGTCCTAAAAACTTTCCTAATTAGACAAGAAAACAAGGTGAAGAAAAAGCGAGTAAACTAGGCCCTCAAGTTTCTATTTGTCTGTTAAGATACAGTGAGAAAACAGGTAGAAGACGGCTGCCTTTTATCTCTAGATAAAACTGGAACAGCATGTTTAAAGGAACAACCGAAAAATTCGTAAGTATAGTTTTAACAAGGTACTTAATGAATTTCACTTTTAATTTAGGCTCGGGAGCTTCGGAACAATAAGCAACATGGGAATCGCTGGGGAGGATTGGGGGCCAGGAAATGGAGACAACTGTACTTGAACAACAATAAAAAAAAAGTGAAAAAAAGGAACAATAAGCAACAAAGACACATCCAAATGAGGTGAAAAGAACTTTGAAGAATATAGTATGTATCAATGAGGAAACTGAGGCCCAGAAAAGTTTATGAGCTGTTGAAGGTCACCCTGCTCGGTAAGAATGGCCTGCAGTTCCACGCCTAGGCTGCCAGGCCTGGGCTCTCTCCCTTCACATTACAGTATCCCTGGCCAACCTCTGTTGAGTGTACAGTCTAATACAACATTTCACCCTTAACTGTGGTTTCAGTTTCCAGGGTTTCAATGACCTGCAGTCAACCACGGTCCAAAAATATTTAATGGAAAATTCCATAAATAGACAATTCATGAATTTTAAATTATAATCAATTTTGAATAGCATGATGAAACATGCTGTCCCACTTCTTCCCACCCAGGATGTGAATTAAGCCTCTGTCCAATGTACCCGCCCTGTACCTACAGCACAATGAGATATTTTGACAGAGAGAGGAAGAACAACCACATCCACATAACTTTTATTACAGTATATTGTTATAATTGTTCTATTTTATTATTATTGTTAATCTTTTACTGTGCCTAATTTATATATTAAGCTTTATCATAGGTATGTATGTATAGGAAAACCATGGTATATATAAGCTTTATTTGGTACTAGCCATGGTTTTAGCATCTGCTGGGGGTCTTGGAACTCACCTCTTGCTGATGCAAGGTAGGGGCAGTTATTATAATCTCAGAGTTTATTTGAGAGGTTGCAGTGCACAAACTTCCTTTGTTGAGTTGTAAATCTTTCTCTTTTTTTCCTGGATTTATTAAGATGCTATTGATATATAATATATCTAAATTTAAGGTGTATAACATGATAATTTGATACACATATATATTGCAAAATGGTTACCACACTAAGGTTAGTTAACATACGCATCACCTCAAGTAAGTACCACTTTTGTGTGTGGTCACAGCACTCAGGATTTACTCTCTTAACAACTTTTAAGTGTACACATTTTTTACCTCCTTGGTCAAATTGATTTCTCAGTATTTTATTATTTTGATGCTATTGTAAATAGGATTGTTTCTGAATTTCTTTTTCAGATAGTTCATTATTAGTATATAGAAATGCAACTGATTTTTGTATGTCGATTTTGTATCCTGCAACTTTACTGAATTATTTTATTAATTGTAAGTTTTTTGGAAAGGTTCTTTAGAATTTTCTGTATATAAGATCATATCACCTACAAATACAATTTTTTTCCTTTCTTTCTGATTCAGCTATATTTTATTTCTTATCTTGCCTAAATCCTCTGGCTCAGACTTCCAGTGATATATTGAGTAAGAGTGATGTGAATGGGCACCTTTGTCTTCTTCCTGATCTTTAGCTGAAAAACTTTCAACCTTTCACCATGAATATGATGTTAACTGTGAGTTTTTCATATATAGCCTTTATTATGTTGAAGTATGTTCCTTCTATACCCAATTTATTGAGAGTTTAATTATGGAACATTGTGGAATTTTTCCAAATGATTTCTCTGCACCTATTGAGATGATTAAATGATTTTTATCTTTCATTCTATTTATGTGGTATATCATATTTATTGATTTGTGTATGCTGAACCATCCTTGCATCCCAGGGATGAAACTCACTTGATCAACATGCATTGTACTTTTAATATGCTGTTAAATTTGGTTTGCTAGTATTGTGTCGAGAATTTCTGCATCTGGGAACCTGTCTGTGGGGGTGATTTGGAAACTGGGGCTGCAGGAGCTGCCTGGGGCCATGGGAGCCACCCAGTGCTGGGATGAGCTAGAAGCCCAGGTTTGCAGGAGTCTGCCACTAGCTTGGTGCCACAGGAGCCGCCTGAGGCTAGTGGAGTCAGCTGGTCCTGGGTCAGCCATGGACCTTGTGTAAAGCTTCCTAAAGATATGCTTTACATATTTGGCTTCTATTGTTTTTTTCCAAAGCTAATAATTAATATAGAGTTGATCTGTTAAGGATCATGATTATATTTTTTAACATTTTCTAGAAATGTTCCCTTTCAGAAGAAAGTGCAAGTAGCTCACTAAAAGCTCTCAGACACACAGATCCACTGCTGTGGCTATTTAATGGCAAAAGAGAGCTGGCACTCTTAGCCTGAGAGTCTGGGACTAAGCACGCTATAAAACAAACATTTAAAATATAGCTGGAGTATGCATTTTACACACTAATTTCTTGTGATAGCAGACAGTGTAAACCATAAGACAGTTGTATACCCTAAAAAATGTTAATCCATAAAAATACAAGTATAAGCAAAATCTTATTGGAAGAGCGCATTAATCTCCCTTTCTTATTGGAGTTAAACTTCCTTTCAAAGTATCATTTTGAAAATTTTGGTCCATTTTTACTGCTCACAGGCATGAATCTCACACTGAAACCTTGGTCACTAGACCTAGAGGTCATTCCACATTTAAATCTCAGTCACAGCATATTAAAGTAATTCTAGCTGCTGCATAGTTAAATCTCAAAATATCAATTATTAACACAATAAAATTTGTTCTAGTAAAATCTAATTGGGTATGAAGTGAGTTGTCTATCATGAAGTAATATAGCAATCCAGAATCTTTCCATCCACCATCCCCAAAGACAAGAGTTGGCAAACTTTCTGTAAAGGAAAGCTAGTAAATATTTTAGCCTCTGGGGCCCTAAATAGTCAATCACTCAAATCTGTTGTAGGGTGGAAACAGCCATAGGCAAGTGGGCATGACCATGTTCCAATAAGTTTGATTTACAAAAATTGATGGTAGATTGGGCTGGACCCACAGGCCGCAGTTTGCCAACCCCTTACCTACAACTTCCATGTGTTTTGCTCCTTGCAAATGACAAGTAAAGTGCTAAATGATTGTGCTAGAGGTCCGTGTGGACCACAGCTGGAAGAGGCAGACACAACTCTGGGGGCATTGCATGGGCCAAACCTCAATCGTATGGCCACACAAAGCGAGAGTGGGAAAAGTAGTCTCACTGTTACCAAGAGATAGGAAAATTGATGTTGGTTACACACAGCGATTCTGCCATGGTGTACCCTTCTTATTGTCAGATATTAATGTCATACCTCTTCTTATCTATAGAACACATATACCAGACCCGCTCAACTCCCTACAAAAGGTCCATTCAAAGCACCACATAGTCATTGCATCAGTTCGAAAGGCTGGCTCTCCCCTGGGTGCGCAGTCTTTCTGTCAGGTCCCAGAGTGGCTCTTTGTAGTCTGGCAGCCAGGACATTTATAAAAACAGTAACTTAAGAACTAAATATCAAGTTATCTGCCCACTCTCGCACAAATATGCACTATACAATTAAAAATAAGAGACCAAGGGTCCCGGTTCGATTCCCGGTTGGGGCACATGCCTGGGTTGCGGGCCAGGTCCCCAGTGAGGGCCATGTGAGAGGCAACCATACATTGCTCTTTCTCCCTCCCTTCTCCTCTCTCTGAAAATAAATAAAATCTTAAAAAAAATATGTTAAAAAAAATAAATAAAAGACCAGAATAATTATTATAAACTCTCCCATTCATAATAGGGAATAATGTAAGGCACATGGGAATTGCTTGTCAAGGCAAAAAAGAAATAAAAATAATCCTGATGGGCAGCCCTGGGAGTTGTGGAAGTCTCTTACTCACACACTGATTTTGCTCTCCAGAAGGTACTCTTTTGTCCATTAGTTTCCATGGCCACAGACACTACCTTCTGAGAAATTCTTCTTTGTCCATTAACCTCTAAGGTCATGTCTGAAATAGACATTTGTAGGCTGTACAGCTTTTGCAACCCATTTCCTGCCCAATGTTATTTTAAGGTCTCTAAATGGTCCCAAAGTTAGAACTGGCTCATTCCCTTTTTTTTTTTTTTGGCCGTAGATTCCCTCAAAAATTTTGTAGCCAGAAGCCACTTGCAGTCAGTTTTAAATGCCAATAATCATATCCAAAATTCCTCAGACATAGTTATCAAATTTGTCTTATTTTTCTCATACCTTCTTCACCCCATGTCTTTTTTTTCTCCCTCTTTCTCTCCCTCTCTCTTTTCACCACAATTTAATGTTATTATAAAACTATAGAGTTTAGTGTAAATACAACCATTAATCTGAGTTATTGTGTTTCAATGAGAAATATCACTAGTCTTTTTCAATAAAGCCTTTTCAGTCTTAAATTTTACTATTCAGAGTTCTCTGAAGTAGTTGGCCTGTAAGGCCCTTATATCTAGAATGTATCCACTCTCTTGGTTCTCTGCTTGGGAACTAGCCAAGTCTTGCTTTATTTTTTCCTATAATATTTTTCTCAAAACAGTCCATAATGGTCAATATAATCACAGTGACCCTCACTTCTGCTAGATATACAGGGTCCTAGGCACATATATGCCTTCCAAATTGTCGCAGATGATATTCTTCCCAAACAGTTTGCTATAGCACACACAGCTCTTCAGCCTTGCAGGTTTATGTGATCCTAAAGGAATTTTTTTTACTCCAAAGATGAGATAACTTTGGTCTGAATATTCTTTCTCAGACTTTTTCAAACTGTTTGGACCTAGGGGGTCACTCAGATTATAGCAGAGAAACACTACTGCTTTTGTAAAACTAAACAAAAATGAAATAAAGCAATGTTTGTAAAAACTTCAGGAAGTAGCAAGGAGTGATAAGTAGGGTATACGCTAGCTGCTGAAAGAAACAAGAACCAGTTGTACTCCCTCACTATGAGCTCTTATCCTTGGAATAGGTGATTATCCTCTCCAAATCTACAAATAACAATTTTTCCTCTGCCTCATTTCTCGGGTTGTGTTTAGGACAAAATGAAATTATGTATACAAAAAGGAATTGCAAGAAGGTTCCACATGACAGAAGTAGGAAGATCCCGAACTCATCTCCTCCCATGGACACAACAAATCTAGAACTATTGAATACATATGGAGTAAATTCCTCTGTAAACCTGAAAACAGGATGAACTGAACTTCTATAACGAAGGCTAAAAAGGCAGCATCAAGACAAGTAGGAAAGAAAGTCTTGAAAAAAAAAAAAAAAAAAAAAAAAAAAAAAAAAAAAAAAAAAAAAAAAAAAAAAAAAAAAAAAAAAAAAAAAAAAAAAAAAAAAAAAAAAAAAGCACTCCAGTCACCTCCAGGCACAGAGATCCACACTGTGGAGGAATCTTAAAATATGGAACTTTTCCCTAAGGAGTGAGGGGTTTTGGCTCCATATTAGGCACCCCAACCCTTAGATTCTGTACAAGAGAGGAGAATCCAAAACACTTGGCTTTGAAAACCAATAAGGATTACATCCAAGAAAGCCATACAACTATGGGACAGAGCACCCACTCTCAAAGGGCTCATGCTCAGACTCACTCACCATGGGCCTGAGCACAAAATGCCAGTTTGAAAACTACCTAGTACGTATGTGAGGAGACTCACCAATCTTAAGGAGGATGCCAGAAAGTCAGGAAACTGTCAGGACTCTCCTAGGAGACAGAGACACTGGCAGGCACCATTTTTGTGATTTCATGCTACCATGCTAATGCCAGCATGGGTGGTCACCTTTTTGGAACTTCCCTCTAACCTGCTGGAGCTGGTGGGTTGCCCCACTGAGAGCACTGTCCACCCCTGCCGGGCATCACAGTCAGGCTGGGCAGGAGCTCCACCCACCCCAGCACCATAGCTATGGCCCTGCCATGTAAGGCGGGTAGGCACAGCTCACACAGGGGACACTCCTTGAGTATCTAGCTCTAGTGGCAAGGTGTGATCGTGATCCTGGGCCCCACGTGACATTTCCTACACAAGGCTGTTTGTTCAAGACTAGGAGAGGTAGTTGAATTCCCTAATACATAGAAACAAACACAGAGTCAAATAAAATGAGTAGACAAAGGAATATGTTTCAAATAAAAGGACAAGAAAACCTTAGAAAAAGGCAGTAATAAAATGGAGATAAGCAATCTACCTAATAAAGAGTTTAAAATAATGGTCATAAAGATGCTCACCAAACTCAGGAGAAGAGTAGATAAACAGAGTCAGATCTTCAACAAAAAGACAGAAAACATAAGTTTTAAACAGAAGTTACAGAGCTGTAGAATACAAGAAATAAAAAATACATTAGAGGGGTTCAACAGCACACTGGGTGGAATATAAGAATACAGATCAATAAGCTGTATACAAAATGATGGAACTTATCAGACAGAGCAACAAAAAGAAAAATAATGAAGAGAACTTGAGGGAATTTTGAGATAACATCAAGCAAAATGACATTCACTTTATACAGGTCCCAGAAGAAGGAAAAGTAGAGAGAAAGAGCCAGAAAATTTATTTGAAGAAATAATAGCTGAAAATGTCCCTAACCTAGAAAATGAAACATTTAGCTCCAAAAAGTTCATAGAGTTCTGAATATGATGAACCCTAAGAGATCCACACCAAGACACATTATAATTAAAATAGCAAAAATTAAAAATAAAGAGGAATCATGAAAGTAGCAAAAGAAAAACAACTTATTACATACAAGAGAAATGTCATAAGGCTATCAGCAGATATTTCAGCAGAAACTTTACAGGCTGGAACATAGTGCCATGAATATTCAAGGAGTAAAGGGGAAAAAAAAGACTTCCAACCAGGAATTCTCTACCCTGAAAAATAATTATTCAGAATTGAAGAAGAGATTAAGAGTTTTCCAGATAGCACCCTGATTTGTGTCACTCAGTGGGTTGGGTATTGATCCACAAATGGAAATGTCACTGTTTCAATTTCAAATTTGGACACATGCTTGGGGTGTGTACCAGGTCCCCAACTGGGTACGTGGGAGAGGCAACCAAGAAATGTTTCTTTTGCTCATTGATATTTCTCTCGTCTTTCTCCCTCCCTCCCCCATCTCTAAAAATAAATAAGTAGACTTTCAGTCAAGATGGCAGCATAGGCAGACATGGCTCACCCCTTCACACAACCACATCGAAATTACAACTAAAATATAGAATCACCATCATGCAGAACCATCAGAAATCAAGTAGAATGAAATCTGACAACTATGGAATTAAAGAAACCACATCCATCCAGACTGGTAGGAGGAGCAAAGACACAGAACAGGCTGTTCCCTCACACATGTGTGGTGGATAAAAATTCAAGAGGGATACCTCAGGAACAAGGAGTCCCAGCCCCATAACATGCCCCTCAGCCTAGGGTTCCAGTGCCAGGAAGGTAAGTCTCCACAACTTCTGGCAGCAAAAACTAGCAGGCATTGAGTTGGTGGAAAAAACTTCTGGAGCTCCAAGCAGTTCCTCTTAAAGAACCCAAACACAGACTAACCTACTCAGACTCACTCCCTCTGAGCTCCAGCACCAGGGTAGCAGCTTGAATAGCACCAGTGGCATACTGGGAGAAACTGAAGTGTTTCAGTTTCAAGGCAAGCAGAACCCATTGTCCCTTTTCTAACTCCTCTGGCCACAGAGCCATAGAGCTGGAAAGCTGGTACCATATCTGAGACTCCATCAACCTAGCTAACACTGTTTGACCCACCTTGGAAATCCCCAGAGACTCTGCCCCACCCAATTTATAGACCCACCAAGATGCTTTTCCATATGATGGCAGGTCTCGACTCAAGCTTCACAACTTCCTAAATCTTCTCACAGCAGCAACAGCTCACCTCAGTGATCCCCAGACCCACCACTAGCAGCAGCCAACCTATATTTAGAGCTTGACTGTGCCTGAGAATCTCCAAGTCCAGCAAAGGAGCAGCCATCTCAGATTGCTTTATAGCTCAAGCAGGGTGGCCCAGGCAAAACACAGGTGAGGGCTGACCTTGACCTGCACCACCCAAGAAACTTCAGGGCCTGCTCACCCATTGGACAGCTACAGACCACACCAGAGCACCCCACCCTGCCCCTGCACAGCTTTTCTAGGTTAATTGTTACTCTGTTTCCATAATTATTGTTTGCTAAAAAAAATTCCAAATGCTAGGACTTCCACCAAGATGGCAGCGTAGGAGGACGCACTGCGCCGCCACTCACAACCAGAGAGTTTAAACAACGGACTCAATAGCGAAAAATAAACAACCAGAATGGACAGAATCGAACTGAAGCAAAGTCCGACACCCAGGAAGTTGGGGAGGACGTACATCCAGGCCGGTAAGCGGGGCAGAACCGAGCGGAGGAGCAGAGTGAGAGGCAGTTTGCTTGGAGGAACTCACCCTGCGAGCACCTAACCAAAGCACGACCCCAAACAACGGGTGAACCCCGCAGGCCAGCGGCATAACTGGAGAGGCCAGTGGGAACCAGCAGGGCCGAGACTGGCGGAGGAGGAAGTAAGGAACTAGGGAGCAGAGGGTAAGAGGGAGCCGGCGGTGAACGGCAGACGCCATTGCTCCCTCTCAGGCCCCGCCCCCAGAGGAAATGTCACAAAAAAGCGATCCAGGTTACCGGGCACCGGCGAACACCTAAGACTCCGACAGGTGCACTGAGATCAAAAGAATGAAAATGGCCAAAATGGAAGATCAGAACAAATTACAACTAACAGATGATGACATAGTCAACCTATCAGATGCTCAGTTTAAAAAACTGGTAATCAGAATGCTCACAAAACCGGAAGAAAGGTGAATGCAAATAAATGAACAAATGAAGAATACGATAAAGATAATGAAGGATGATCTACAGGGAACCAATACGGAAAAAAAAGGAAGCTGGGACTCAAACCAATAGTGTAGACCAGAAGGAAGAAACAAGAATTCAAAAAAATGAGGAGGGACTCAGGAACCTCAGAGACATTTGTAAACGACCCAACATCCGGATCATAGGGCTGCCAGAAAGACAAGAAGAACACCAAGGAATTGAACGTATTTTTGAACAGATAATGAAGGAGAACTTCCCAGATCTGGCAAAGGAAATAGGCTTCCTGGAAATCCAAGAAGCTCAGAGAACCCCAAAGAAGCGGGACCCAAAGAGAAACACACCAAGGCACATCATAATTACATTACCCAAGGTTAAGAATACGGAGAAAATATTACAAGCAGAAAGAGAAAAGGAGACAGTTACCTACAAAGGAATTCCCATAAGACTGTCAGCGGATTTCTCAAAGGAGACCTTCCAAGCAAGAAGGGGCTGGGGAGAGATATTTCAAATCATGAAAAGCAAGGACCTACAACCAAGAATAATCTATCCAGCAAAACTGTCATTTAGAATGGAAGGGCAGATAAAGTGCTTCTCAGATAAGGTCAAGTTCAAGGAGTACATCATCACGCAGCCTCTACTATATGAAATGTTAAAAGGTTTTATATAAGGACTCAGGACAGAAGGCACCGAGGCCAGATCAGCTACCGGGGAATTCAGATCAGTCACAGCCAAGATGCTTGTGAGGTAATCAGAGAAACAAAGTATAACCAGAGACATTGAAGTTTAGAACAATCTGGCAGTAACCAGAGGGGAGGGGGAAGGGGATAATGGGGACAAGGGTATTCAGGAACTGCTATAAAGGACACATGGACAAAACCAAGGGGGAGGGTGGAAGCAAGGGAGGAAGGTGGGTTTGCCTGAGGTCTGGGGGGTGGGGTAAATCCAGACAACTGTAATTGAACAACAATAAAATAATTTAAAAAAATATTTCACTCATTAAAATGTAAAAAAAAAACAACTCCAAATGCTTTCTCTACGTATGCAATTACAAAGGCAATGTGATCAGAGACTAGAAATACAAAGCATACTCTTAGAAAGGTATTTACAAAAGGCAATATGTA
Organism: Micronycteris hirsuta; assembly: GCA_004026765.1. Lineage (NCBI taxonomy): Eukaryota > Metazoa > Chordata > Mammalia > Chiroptera > Phyllostomidae > Micronycteris > Micronycteris hirsuta. The sequence goes on along the minus strand of PVJI01007178.1, from coordinate 53,496 downwards.
GTCAGCTTTTATAAATTTATTTCTAAAATTATCATGGCTAACTAAAGAGCAATAAACCAATGTGGAGAAATATCATTTAAGAATGAGGTCTTGGTAAAGAAAATAACAAAACTGAGGAAATATGTATTTGATGAAAAATGTCCAAATGTAAAAGAAAGAGGTGGTAATCTAGCAAAAAGGGTAAAACACAATCATGGGTAGAATCAAATAACTTAAGCTCATAGTAGCAACTTACTTGAATGGGAAATCTATGAGTTCAGAAAATAATTCCTCTTGAGAATTATTCTACATACCAGTATGAATTGAATTTCTTATATTCAATAGATGATAGAAAATATCACAGAGAACATTCTGGAGAACTGGTTTTCCTGGGGTTTTTTTTAGTTTTATATCATTTTTTAAAAAAATTATATTGTTGTTCAATTATAGTTGTCCCCATTTTCCCCCATTACTCTCCCCTGCCCTACCCACACCCCACCTCGCACATTCAATCCTCCCCCCACCCTGGCTGTCATTGCCCATGGGTCCTTCATACATGTGGGACAGATTACACGGTTTTTAAGGTCTTCACCCTCTTCAGTAGATTTTGCAATAAAGCATAATTTACAATTCAGAAAGACAGTTTCCACCTAGGGCCTGACTCAGAAAAAAAGAAGATTCAAAAGAAACCTAATATTAGTCCTGACTGGTGTGGCTCAGTGGACTGAGTGCCTGCCTGCAAAGCAAAGGGTCACCTGTTCTATTCCCAGTCAGGGCACATTCCTGGGTTGCAGGCCAGGTCCCCATTTGGGGGTGTGCAAAAGGCAACCACACATTGATGTTTCTCACCCTCTCTTTCTCCCTTCCCCTCTCTCTAAAAATAAATAAAATTTTAAAAAATAAACCTGCCATAATATTGACAATTTTTCTACCTATTATCCAGTAAGGCAAACCCATCTGCGCCCTCATTCCTACCTCTAATCTAAAACCCGTACAATTTTCTGAATTTCCAGGCTTCCAGTCTGGAAGAATGCAGGATCCTAGTACCTGTCTGGATATAGACTGAAGCCTCCACAGAAGCTTTGGCTCTGGTAGTGCTGGTACCCTATGGAGTTAGCCCTCCCAAATGTGCCTCCTTGAGTCAGGCTGCTTATTTTAATGTCAGAGAAGTAGGTAGCAGATAGCAACAACTCAAATGATGTTCAGGATCTATGAAAACAGACCTGAATGCAATAGGAACTCCAGCAGGAAGTCAAGATGAATGGGTTTCTCCTTTTTAAAAAAGTGATGAAGGGCCAATTAGTATTATAAATACTTGTACATAGTGCCCCACAGACAGGCCTCCAAGTGTTCACTTGTCAGCCTCTATACGTGCCTGTATAAGGGTGAGTCTTTTTGATGGTATTACTTGGAACTCTGGCATTTTTTATATGACTAATTATGGTTGCCAAAGCTTCTGGAAAATCACAAGAGATCATTATGTTTGTTGAATCTAAAATATAAAGGAACAACAGAAAACAAACTTTAAGATATAATTCCCTGTTTATCAAGGATTCAAACCAAAGAAAATAGTTTGGCTTGAATTTTGTTCATGGGGCATTTTGACATTTCGGCTTTCTTCCAATTCAATGTTTTTTGGGGAAAATATACAGGCTTAATTATGGTTCAAATCAGTTCAATTTTTTGAAATAAAATGGATGCATTTTTTGTTTAATACAAAAGTAATATTTGGGTTCAGTTCAAGACTCAGCAAATTAGTATGGTTCATTCTAATTTAATGTTTCATTCAAGTCTCTGTTTTTCAACTGTTTGTTTCATCGGTTATAGTCCAAAGGAGAAAATTATATGTATAGTGTTACTTATATATATATATATACATTGTCTATACTTGTATAGTGTTATTGTATATACACTATAATATATATACATATATACTGTTGCCAGAGGAAAAATAGAGGCACACAATTAATGGCTTTGAAAGGAGTCAAGAATCTCATTAGGGTATAAACTAAGCACAAATTTTTTTCTGTTGTCACATCATTTAGAGTACATAAACCTACCTGTGTCCAAAAAGCTCTTAGAATAATCTATAGACATCTTTTTCATTAAGCATTTGCTCCATTCCCCTTCTCCCAAAGAAACCAAAAAATTTCTAACTAGTCTTTTCTAGAAAAAACTAAATTAAAAAATTTTAACTCTTCATTCTTTTTATGAATCAATATTATACATAAATTTTATATGAGTGATATGTAGTAATTTTATTATACATACACAGTATAGATAAAGTATATATACATTATATTACACATACACGTTCATATATAAAAGGTAGTAGGGAATGAGGAGTGTTGAGTTCACTGAAAGCAAGAGAAAGGCAAGGGAGCCAACAAAAACAGAATGACCCAACAGTGAGGGTATCTGAGATTCTTTTCTTGATCAAAACCCACTGCTTAGAATTTATCATTCTACACGTACATTTGGTAAGATGATTTATTGAGCTATACATGTGTTTGCATAGAATTTTCTTTTTTTTCACATCCAATTCAATTCTCTTCATTTTTTAATTGTTGTTCAAGTACAGTTGTCTCCATTTCCCCCCACTGCTGCCCCACTGACCCCCACCTCTCACCCTCAATCCTTTGATTTTCCCTCTTCCATTCAAGATGGTCTCCAAGGCACCTTGCAGTTCTGTTATTTATGTACTTTATTATATAGATATTTATTCTCTTAAAGAATTTCAATGTATTGCACAAGAATTATTTCTCTTGAGTAAACCATACTATCATCCAACTGCCTCACTCCTACCCCCAAGAGATAGTTCATTTGTGTTCAGTGGCCCTACTCTTCTTCAAAGATTCTGCCAGCTTTCCCGGTACCGCTGCAAAGGAAAGATCTCTTCCACTCTTACGAGTGTCTGGAATAAATTATGCTTTTAAAATTCATATGCTGAAGCTCTAACCCTCAATGTGGCAATTTGGAGATAGGGCCTTTAAGGAGATAGTTACAGTTAAATGAGGCTGTTACGGTGGGGCCCTAATTCAAAGGACTGGTGTCCTTCGAAGGAAAAAACACAAGGGGTGTACACACACACACACACATACACACACACACACACACACAGAAAAGTCTATTTGAGGACAGAGGGAAAAGGCAACCATCTGCAAGCCAAGGAGAGAGGCCTTAGGAGAAACCAAATCTGCAGCACCTGGATCTTGGACTTCCAGGCTTCAGGACTGTGGAAAAATAAATTTCTGTTGCATAAACCACCCAGTCTATGGTATTTTGTTACGGCAGTCCTAGCAGACTAATACATTGAATAAATATAATTGATATGCAGACACAAGAAGCAGAGAAAACAATTTATGATAGAACATAATCAAATGAAGATATGAATACTCTTAGTTGCAGATGACATCTCAGTGCAGCTGGAGAAATTAGTATGGAGACCATGGTTTAGCCCTTTCTCACCCATCTGTGTGACATGATCGAAATGAGCATTTTCAACCCTATGCACTAAAAATTGACAAGAGGCTTGTTTCCTGGGCATCGTACACAAAGAAAACAAAGAACGAAGTGTCACAATCTTCTCTCCCAATAAGTTTCACATCTGAATTCTGAGTTAGACTGCCGAATGGAGTTCAATGTTTTCTTTTGAAATGAATGGAGCTAGCAATGGCTATGATTTTAGTAATAACTCTTTAACTTGGGAGCCATGAGGCCCCTTCTTAAGTGGTTTATTTTTTTTTTACAAAGCCAGAAGGGTCATTATAGGTCTTAAGACATCATCTAAGCAAGCAAGTTATGGCCCTCAGCCACCCATTCCCTATAACAGCTTGCTCTCTTCCTCCATCACCTCCCTCCTCTCTCTATCCATCCCTCTCTGCCTCCTGCCCTCACAGCAGGACCCCTACTCTCACACCCAAGGTCGGTCTACCTACAGCAGCGGTTTTTAACCAGTGTGCTACAAGAATTTTTAAAACATGCAATATTTGACTATTTAGTCAGGGGCACTAACCTCTTTTCCCTTAGATTGTCAATAAAATGAAATAACAACAGCCAACACAACAGTATTTATCCAGTGTGAATGAATCAAAATTATACCTAATTTTTTTGTCGTATCAGCAAAAACTATGATATATTTTTGGTGTGCTACAGAATTTTAGTAATTACTTTATATGTACCATGAGATGAAAAAAAGTTGAAAATCACCGACCTACAGCAAGAACTTAGCTTGCATTGATTTATTCCCTGCCCCCCTAAAAGACCCACTCAAAGGAGTTTCTATATAATTGGTATGGTTTGGTTGTACTACCTTGCTCGGGGACACAGAATTTAACTAACACGAACAATTAAAACCTTGTGTGGGCCCCACCATGTTGACTGTGTTTCTTGCTTTCTCTGTGAGGGTTCTTTCTCTTTATAAGCATGTTCATACTTGCTCTCACATCCTTTACACCTAAGATTGGTAACCACACCATTATTTAGGAAACTCTTCAGACAGTTCTGGGCATGCATGCTCCATAGCCCCTAGCACAATGTAGGTACAGAGTTGCTATTCAAAATATATGTGTGGATCAAATTACAAGAACAGAAAGAACTGCACTTAAAACCTTTTCCAGCTTAAAATAAATAAATTAAATTAAAAATAAAAAATTTTCCAGCTGTTTCTTTCATGTCTGTATGTAAATTATACTAACAGATTTTACTTTAAAAACTAACTTTAAAGAAAAACTATTTGCTAGGCACACTACTAGATGCTTTACAGATATTAACATAGTGAGATCACACCCATGTCCTCACTTGTCAGGGCAGCCTTACAGCAAAGCTGCACCCTTCACTATAATGAGCATGGAGCAGGGAAGGAGTTTGTGTGGAGAAAGCGGCCATTGTGCTTGGTCTGTGCCCACCGCCTGCCAAAGAGACCCTCGATCAGACGGCCTAAGGAAATGGTTGTGATGCCAGGTGGGCTCTGGTCCTAATCAAAACAGCGGAGATTTGCCAGCTTCAGGATTGATTGTGGGTTGTGGGAAAGGAATTTGATTTTCTAAGACAACTTCATTCAGAATTCTACTTTCAAAGACAAGTCCTCTGAAACTGAATACATCTAAACATCATCTGAGATTATCAGCAGAATTTTCTTTTTTATTTAGAAACTGGTATATGCATTTATTTAGTCCTTTTATTTCTCATTGTCTTTCTTTAGTTTGTCATTAACCTTTTCTTTTTTTTTATTACTTTATTGTTCTTCAATTACAGTTGTCTGCATTTTCTCCCCTCCCCTCCTCCCCACCTCACCCAATCCCACCTCCCTCCCTTGCTTCCACCCTCCCCTTTGGTTTTGTCCATGTGTCCTTTGTAGTAGTTCCTGAAAACCCTTCTCTCCACAATTCCCTCTCCCCTCCCCTCTGGCTATTGTTAGATTGTTCTTAATTTCAATGTCTCTGGTTATATTTTGCTTGTTTGTTTTGTTGCTTATGTTCCAGTTAAAGGTGAGATCATATGGTATTTGTCCCTCACTGCCTGGCTTATTTCGCTTAGCATAATGCTCTCCAATTCTATCCATGCTGTCACAAAAGGTATAAGCTCCTTCTTTCTCTCTGCTGCGTAGAATTCCATTGTGTAACTGTACCATAGTTTCTTGATCCACTCATTTGCTGATGGGCACTTGGGTTGCTTCCAGGACTCGCTGTAAAGCCTTAAAGAGCTTTAGGGATCACATGGGGTGATGTGTAACAGAAGCGGACTTTTCTCTGCACAGGCGGAAGACGTGAGGCTGCAAACGCTGCGCGAAGTGCAGAACAGAGGGCAGCAGATGTTCGGTTCTTTAATCAGCTCCCTAGGGGATGAGAAAACTTGGAAATTCACAAAACAAATCATTCGTTTGGGGGCATTTGGCTCAATCCACAGTCCAGAGTTAAAGCTGAAGAAAAGATTGGATTTCTAAAGGAAAAGAGCAATAGTTTTGCCAATTCATGCTCCTTCTTCCTGTTGGTTAATAAATATGGCATTTCCATCTGGAGAAATGAAAAAGGTCTGCAACTAGATAAGGGTGATGGCAGCACAACATTGTGAATTTACTTAATGCCACTGAATTGTACACTTTAAAATGGCTAAAATGATATATTTTATGTAATGTATAGTTAACTGCAGAAATAAATAGTATGCCCATGTGTTTCTCACACACAGTTCCCTCCCCATCTCTCTCCTTCTCTCTCTCTCCACACACACACAAGTCTTAAATAATAACTAAGGTTGTTATTAGTTAAATAATAAGGTAGTTATTAATTAAATAATAACTAAGGTTGACTAACAATAGACTAAGTTCAGAGAACTTTTATCCACATTTCTAAACCTACTTAGTTTTTAATATACTCTTCTTAAAACTTAAAAAATTCCTTTCTTATATAAAACCCAGGCCTCCAAGGCTGGGAGTGAAAGAGGAGAGGTGGCTGGACAATTCTGTCCCAGCTGTACTGCTAAGATCTCTCTCATCAATATGGGGAACTCTGGATGCTGCTCCCCAGTACTCACTCGAATACACACAGCCAGCTGGGTTGGGGATGGTGGGCAAGACATAAAGAAATAGGCTCAGAGTTTTCAATGGTTTGGATAACATGATACACCGAGCCCACTCCAAGAGTGTCTCCTTGCAAATGGCAGGCTTACCTCCCCATGATAGACACTATTTGAGTACCCAGTAATCAGAAGGTCTCACCTGGAACTTACTTGTTCTTTACATCAAAAAAAGAGGTAGATTTATTAAGGAATTGGCTCATGCAGTTATGGAGGCTGACAAGTCCCACACACATGAAAGCTCCCAGCTCCTAGGAGAGTGCCTTTAAAATAGTAGTTACTAGGGTTTCCGGTCAAGGTGGTGATGTAGGCAGACATGGCTCGCCTCTTCGCACAACCACATCAAAATTACAAGTAAAATATAGAACAACCATCATGCAGAACCATCCGAAATAAAGTTGAATGGAAGTCTGACAACTATGGAATTAAAAAACCACATCCATCCAGACTGGTAGGAGGGGCACAGACGTGGAACAGGCTGGTCCCACACCCATGTGTGGTGGTTAAAAATTCGGGAGGGATATCTCTGGAGTGAGTAGTTCCAGACCCATACCAGGTCTCCCAGTTAAAGATTCCAGTGCCAGGAAGATAATTCCCTACAACTTCTGGCTGTGAAAGCCAGTAGAGATTGAATCAGTGGAGAAGGCTGCTGGAGCCCTAAGCAGTTCCTCTTGAGGAACCCACACACAGACTCACCTACTCAGATTCACTTTCCCTAAGCTCCAGCACTGGAGTGTCAGTTTGAAGGGCACCAGTGGTATACAGGGAGAGAACAAAGTATCTGGCATTGGGATGAGCAGAATCCATTTCCCCTTTGCTGAGCCCTCCCCACACAGAGCTGCTAGGCTGGTGCCATATCTGAGACTCCATCAACCTGGCTAACACTGTATGAACCCACCTTGGAGATCCACAGGGGCTCTACCCCACACAACGTATGGGCCCATCCAAGCCCCTTTTTCACAACAATGGCTTGTCTTAGCTCCTAAATACTATCAAATAAGTAACAGCTGGCTTCAGTGAGCCCTCGTGGCAACCAGGTTAGAGTCATAGCTTGGCTTCACCTAGGAATCTCCAAGTCCAGCATAAATAACAGCTATCTCAGATTGCTTTACAGTTCAGGCAGGGTGCCCTGGGTAAAACACAGGTGGGGACTGACCTTGGCCTGAACCACCAGGGAAACCCCAGGGCCAATGCACCCAGTAGAAAGCTACAGACCATGTCGAAACACCACCACCCTGCCCCTGCACAGCTGATCCTCCATGGAGGGCAGAGGTTGGTGGTCAGTGGTCACTACCAGTCCTTGCAGCTGACTGGCCTGAGTAAATCCCTCCCACTGATCTGCCAACAGCAACCAAGATTCAATTCAGCCCACACGAAGGGCACACCTTGAGTACCCAGCTTGGGTGATAAGGGAGGCTGTGCCACTGGACCCTACAGGACACCTACTATATTAGGTCATACTACCAAGACACAGAGTCAAAGCAGCTCTACCTAATAAATAGAAACAAACACAGGGAGGCTGCCAAAATGAGGAGACAAAGAAACATGGCCCAAATGAAAGAACAGATCAAAACTCCAGAAAATAAAATAAAATAGTAATTACTTATAAATGTTGGTTTACTTTTTCTTATTTTGCAACCACTATTGGTCAAGAAGATTGAAACTATGAACCCACTCTTATTTCTTTCACCCTGAGCAAATTTAATAGGATTCATTTCACAGGATGTTGACTCTCCAAAGTACTGTGCCCTTGATCCTTGTTCTTCATTCTCACTCTCACCCCCTAGCACACCTCTAGCTCAGGGCTTGTGAACTGACAGGTAGAGTTAGCATCTACAGTCAGATTTAAGGGGACTGAGGATCTGATTCTAAAAACTGAACCTCTCAGCCATCAAGAGGTCTGCCAGTGACAGCTAAATATGCAAGTGCAAACTTCTAGCATAAGACCCTTAAAAAGACAGATTCTTCTTTTCACTTCTGCAGTGGCTCCAACTTTTATTTTATAAACAAATGAAATGTTTGGAGACAAGATGTAATGAGCCAAACATTTTATGCACTGCAAGTTTCTTGCTATATATATCATGAAGGCTACTTTCAGCCACAAGTACCCGAAACCCAATTCAAAGTTGCTTAAGCTAAAGGGAAAATTATCAACTACCAGTTCTAAAAGTCAAGACACAAGGTGAGCTTCAGGGCTTGCTTTATCCATGGTCCTTTTCTCTTTTTCCCTGCTCTTCTTTGATATTTGCCCTCCTCTAATTAGCTTTATCTTCACACTTCTAGTCCTTATATTTATGCACATCAAATTTTGAAAAAAAGAATGATTAAAACTCCATAAAATCTCTCCTTTCATTTCATTGGGCTTACCTGGGTCACATGACAATTCCCTGAACCAATCACAAGCAAAAGACATGAGATTATTCTTAGACCAGTTAGGGTGATGGCTAGAGCTAAAATTTGCCTCACTTTACCTGAGGGATGAGTAGTGAACAAATAAAAGGAGTTTTATAATAATGGAGGAGGAAGAAATGAACGCTTGTAGGCATCTAACAGTGAACATTTAAGCCTTTATTCTACCACAAAACATATAATTCCACTCATTCAAGTGTATTATTAAGAACTGGATTTATATTAACACAAGGTTTAACGATAGAGAAAAGAAGCTGATGAGTTCTTTTTTTAAACTTTTTTAAATTGTTGTTCAAATACAGTTGTCTCCATTTTCTCCCCACCAATGCCCCCAACCCTAGCCATCTCCACTTCCCACCCTTGATCTTACCCCTCTTTGTTTCTGTCCATGTGTCCTTTATAGATGTTTCTGAAAATGCTTCTCCCTTTTCCCATTATCTGCTCCCACCTTTCCTCTGGTTACTGTCAGTTTGTTCTTTATTTCAATGTCTCTGGTTATATTTTGCTTGCTTGTTTGTTTTATTGATTATGTTCCACTTATAAGTGAGATCATATGGTATTTGTCTTTCACCACCTCGCAGCATCACTAGCCATCAGAGAGATGCAAACTAAAACCACAATGAGATACCACTTCACACCAGTCAGAATGGCCATCATAAACAAACACCAAGTGGTGGAGAAAAGGGAACCCTAGTGCACTGTTGGTGGGAATGCAGACTGGTGCATCCACTGTGGAAAACAATATGCAATTTCCTCAGAAAACTAAAAATGGAACTGCCTTTTGACCCAGCAATTCCACTGCTGGGATCATACCCTAAGAACCCTGAAACACTAATTCAAAAGAACCTATGCACCCCAATGTTCATAGCAGCACAATTTACAATAGCCAAGTGCTGGAAGCAACCTAAGTGCCTATCAGTAAATAAATGGATCAAAAAACTATGTACATTTACATGATGGAATACTACACAGCAGAAAGAAAGAAGGAGCTCCTACCCTTTGCGACAGCATGGATGGAACTGGAGAGCATTATGCTAAGTGAAATAAGCTGATGAGCTCTTTAAGCAAAAATAGCAAACACCCAAATGACTGACATCCTACAATATTCAACTTAGGATATCATACACTTTTTCAATATTTCATTGTTTAAACCATGGATGGAACTCCTGTTTTGGAAATTTCACCTTTGTTCTCTAAACTTTTTCCCTAAGTGAGCACATCAACTCCCATGAGCTTAAATATTATCTTTCTATTGCTGACTTGCAAATTTTTATCTCAAACCCAAAACTCACTTCTGACATCTAGATTGTACACCAGTTGCTGCCTATGTGGCATCTCCTGTTAGGTACCTCAAGCTTAAGATAGCCCACTAAATGCACAATATGTCCCATGGCAAACTTCCCCATCTCAGTAAACAGCCTCAGTACTTAGCCCATTATTTAAATTAGAAACCTAGAACCAATCTTCTTTATAGGGTGTGTGTGTGTGTGTGTGTGTGTGTGTGTGTGTTTGCACATGCATGTGCATGCATACCTCTACATGTGCCAGAAGAGGTAATTTTCCAGAATGTCAGTATTGAAGGGGATCTTGGTAATCATCTGTTCTAGTACTAGCCATTCTCAATGTTCCAGAATAACACTCTGGAGGAGAAATGATTTGGTCACAGGTTCGGTGATCAGTTATCAGCAGAATAGTGACTAGAACCCAAGTTTTAGAATCTAGCCCCAAATCTAAAAACCTCTTTCTTTTTCACTAATTGGACTCTCAAAGTGATTCCATACTCCATACCACTTACCAGCTTTTTTTCTATGGTCTTGCCTAGCTATTTCAAGGCAAACTTTGCTATCCCTAGTTTACTTTTAATTATGTAACCTATAAGAACATTTCAAATTTTAGGAAAAACTTGAACTTTACCTGAAGAAAATGAACACCAATGAGAGCTCTGTGTTCCCTCTAAATCTCAGGCACCCTTGAGATGTTGCTCAATCCATTCCATCACTTTAATTCACGGGCACAAACCCTGCAAATATGTTACACATTAGACAACAGTTCTTCAATTTTGAATGCATGCTGCTAGAAGGTCTAGTGGCACACTAGTTAGTTCACATCAGAGTGATGACTCAATAATTTAATGTATTTCCATTAAAGTGAACAGAATCAGTTTTTGATTGCTATAAAGAAAAGAAAAGCTAACGTTAACTTAAATGGACTCCTACATAAAATTGTCCAAGACTGGACTTAGCCTGTGCTTGTTGTAGGCTCCTAAATCACAAACCTAGGACTGATCACCATAGAGCCAACTTTATCTGTTAAGTTAAGAGGAGCCTCATAGCTGAAGAGTGAGCACTGAAGACTGTGTGATAAAGAAGAGAACTCTTATCTCTCAGATATGCTGACTCTGTAAGGCACAGATGCTAGACCGTTCAACTGGAAAATAGTGCAAACCACAGATTCAATTCACACATGTAACATCAAATTTCATAGTAGCTACATTAAAGAAAAAGAAACAATGGAATCAATTTTAACAATATATTTTGTTTAACCTAATGTATCTAAAATTTAGTTATCATTTCAGTGTGTAATCAATATAAAAATTAGTACTGAGGTACAGTACATCCTTTTGGTACTTAGTTTTCAAAATCAAGGGTGTATTTCAAGTTTATAGTATATTTCAGTGTGAACCAGCTACATTTCTAGGGCTCAGTAGCCATGTGTAGCTAGTGGCTGATATATTGGGAGCACAGTGCCAGACAAATATTCCTCCAAATCCCAGAGATTCCTAAAGCAAAGTGACTACCTCTTTCTTCATGGAAGGAAAATCACACACTCTCCACTGGACAGACTGGACTCTGGACACTTCCTTTTCTGTCTCTCTAATTAAAGGGATATCAGAGCAGGGCTGTTTATTAGGGTTCTGCTTTTGTGCTCCTGAACTTCTTAATTATTCTGCATTGTAAGCATAAGAGGTATATTCACTCTGCTTGTGTGGGACTTTCTGGCCTTCCCTGGGCTTACATGTAAAGCTCACAGGATTCTGCCACCACTACAAGGCTCACTCCCTTGTCCTAACTCTGTTTCAGGCCCCAGGCCAAGGGCAAAATGGCAAGTCCTGCATCTATCAATAAATAGACAGAGATCTAACTCTCAGTTATTCTCTCTGTAAGCGCACAAATCACAAGACTTGCTCTCCAACTATGCTGTCCTGTGTTTCCCTACTGACCAACTGTCTAGCTTACTAATTAGAGCTAACATTTATTGTATGTTCCATGTGTAAGATTTAATTTGCTAAGTTTTCATAGTAGAACTTCATGGGTGCTATTATTAACCTTATTTGATAGATAAGCATAAAAGAACTCCTTCGGCACACTGAGTAAGTTGGCCAATATCACATAGCCCAGGGTAGAGCTGGTAGTCAGGCCCAGCTCAGAAGCCTATACTCATAAGCACTATGTTCTACCCAGACCTGCTTTCTGGCTTCTGGAAACTCCTGTTGGCTTCATAATCCACATCTTGTCCTAACTTCCTAGCCTGGTAGCCTCCCATCAAGGTGAACTCCAAATCTATCCTGACCGAACTCTCCTCCTGGTACTTTATAAAAGTCTTCCAGCAGGACTAGACCCTGGTCTCCACCTTAATCAGCATCTGCAAGACTCAGAGTTCTCACTGGCTCTATACATCAGACTCAAGACCTCTGGCCACCCACCTCCACATGGGAAAACAGGAAAGAAGTGCTCAGACCAGCACTCATTTAACAGTTGTTTTCCAAGACTTGCTGACCAAGATGCTAGAAGCTAGGGCTACAGCATGAAACAAAAATGACATGCTACCTGCATTTAGATAGCTTGTATTTTAGTGAAGGGACAAAGACAGTAAGTAAATAAATCTCAAAACTAAAGACACTTTTACATAATGATTAAGTCCTATGAAAAAATAAAGTAGCATGTTATGGCAGACCCAGTTGACCCCTCCATGAGGAGACAGAATGATTACATAACAGCCAATATATCAAATGTTCCCCCACCAAAGACCAGGATCAGCCATCAGACCCCTGGAAGGGCTAAGGACATCTTTGACTTGCAAGATCTAAATATTATCTAAACCTACCTCATGCCTCAGCCGGCACTGCTGGGGCTGGCAGCCAACATTGTTCAACACCCAGAACTTTACACCGGAAGCTGCCCACAGTCAGCTGCAATTGCCTTGGTCACGTTATTTCAGATCTCTTACATGGCACAGAAAGCATAGTTGAAAAGGCTCAGTCTGTGAGTCAGGCAGACTTGGCTCAGATGCTTACAAAGCTGTGTGACCTTGGAAAAGATCTACAAAATAGGTATGTGACATCCAACTTGCAGAGGCTAAAGTAAGAATTTTTGCTATATCTGTTTTGATGTAGAAAATCACTGCTTTGTTGTCACTTTTTGTCACCAAGTAGTAAGTATAGCTATCACTGTATGTTGCTACATCCTGAACCCCCACTCTAACTATAGTTGACTTTTACTTCTATTTTATTAACTTTTATATAGTTAATATTTTTAATGATAATTTTTATCCTTTTATAGAGACAAAATTATATTACATACTGAATATCCTTTTTTAAAATGTGTATTCTAATATGCCCCTCTGGGAGTGCTGAGATTCACTGCTCTAGTTTTTTCAACTGGAAATCAAAAAGCTTTATTATTAAGTAGGCATATGTGCTTACCAATTAAAACTCATTGAGCATGACCACTGAATGTTCAGGAAGAAATCTGACTTTAAGATACACACAAGCGAATTCTTAGAGAATGAGCTTTTTTCAGATGAGAGATGGCATGACAGGATTTTTGTGCTTAGCAAGTGTGGTAATCATATGAACTCCACTTCCATGTACTTTTGAGTGAGAAGATGCCTCTCCATCACCCCTGTCTGAGCCCTGCCTCAGACTTGGAAGTTGGTAATGGTCTGTGGCTCAGAGATAGAGTGTCTATGACTTGACAATAAATAAAGCTGAAAAAAATCATGTTTTGTTCATTTAAATGTTCATGACATCTGAACAGCTATATCAAAACAGCAACATCAAAATAGCTCAATCAAAATGTCCAGTACACATCTATACAGTACATGTAGAGCATGGCACATATGCTTGAGCACATGGTAGGTGCACAATAAATAGTGAACGTCATCATCATTTCTTTAACTGCTACCATTGTAGATTTCTGGTACTGGCAATGAATTCAGCAGACATTTGTTAAGCACCTAGTATGTTCCTGACACTGGCCCCACACCTGCAGGAGCAGATAAGAGCAGAACTCTGTCTCTAGCAGCTAACTTTCCTTATTTCCCTGGAGCCTTCCACCAACTGACCCAGCAATGAAAGAAACTCTGCCAAAGCTGGCAAAGGGGATGCAAGAATTAGACTGGAATGTTCTGTTTGAGTTCCAACTCATTTATTATTGTATTTTTATTCATGCTCTCACCTGCTGCTATAATGTGCATTATTTTTAGAAGCTGAAAAATACGAATAAGTAAGGAGAAAGATGCTTTACCCTGCTAAATTTTCAACATTTAGAGAACAACCGGATTCTAAAATGCTGGGGGACATTTAGCAAAAATGGTTAAGATAGAAAAGGTAGCTGTGTGCTTCCAGTGAATTTAGGAAATCATTTTGAAAAAAAAATTAAAAACTGCAATTCATAGACCTGGAGGGCAATTAAAAGCTAAAATATCATGGCTATCTGATGCCCTCCACATTTTCTGCAGAGCCAGGTTACTTGGTTCTTAGAATTGATGGAATTTTATGTTTATGACAATGATTCAGGTCAGTTAAGGTATTAAAGATGAAATATGCTTCTCATTATATGTAAGACCTAATTTAGTAGAAAGAAAAACAAACCTTCCTTCAAACTAAATAAAATCCTCTCTAAATCTAGACTTTAAATAGGCCTTAAAACATAGGAAATTCAGAATATCCTTGTAACTAGAGACTAAGGAAAGTTAAATCATAATCTGTATTTGAACATTGTCATCTGATTACTTGAAGTATTTTGGGGGATTTTTGAGACTAGGGAAAAGATTTGGTGGACTATTAGCACACAGAGGAAGGGTGGATAGATAGGGAAAAGCAAAAACTGCAAAGTCCAGATTTTAAAGAACACAAGGATAGTGATGAGCTGTGCAGAATCAGAGCCAAGTTAGAGTTTGGAGGCGGGTAAGTGATGGATCCAGGTTTTGTGGTGCATGAGATTCATATAAATGGGGGTGAGGGAGTCTTCTTTAAACAACAAAAATTAGAAATTACACATGAACAAAATTAGGTTCTGGGCTTTGGAAGGGGCTCATGCAACAAAGGAGCCCTGAAGCTTATGCTTCCTTAGCTCCATGTTAAATCTGCCACACTTTAAACGACAAAGAGAAAAGCATTCACAGACCAGAACTTAAGAGCTATCAGTTCTGATCTCATCACTCCCATCCATTCTTTGTAACTATGAGCAAGTTATTTATTCTCATTGTACTTCCATTTTTTATCTGGCAAATGATGCTTGTGATATATGAAAAAGAGAAAGGTGAGACTACCAGTCAAGATGGCAGCCTAGGTAAATACAGCTCAACTCCTCTCACAACCACATCAAAATTACAACTAAATTACAGAATAACCATCACTCAAAACTATCAGAAATAGAGTTGAATTGAAGTCTGACAACCTTTGAATTAAAGAAATCACATCCATCCAGACTGATAGGAAAGGCAGAGACATGGAACAAGATGGTCCCACATCCATGTGTGGTGTATAAAAATTGAGCAGGGATATCTCAGGAATAAGGAGTTCAAGCCCCACACCAGGCACCCCTTCTCAGGGTTCCAGTGCCATGAATATAAGTCCCCATAACTTCTGGTTGCATAAGCCAGTAGGGATTGAGTTGGTGGAAGAAACTTCTAGAGTCCCAAGTAGTTTCCCTACAAGAATCCACACACAGACTTATTCCCTCTGAGCTCCAGCACCAGGGAAGCAGCTTGAAAGTCACCAGTGGTATACAGGGAGGAACTGAAGTGTCTGCATCAAGGCGAGAGCTGGGAGACAGATTTCTCCGAGGCAGAAAGGCAGGCAGAGCCACAGAGTCAGCAGGCAGGTGCCATATTTGAGACTTCATTAACCCAGTTAACACAGTTTGCCACCACTCTGGGGATCCCCTGAGGGTATGTCCCACTCAGTTTATGTCTGTTAACAGTGGCTTTTCCATATGAAAGGTTGGTATTGGTTCATGCTCCATACTTTCCTGCAAACAAGCAACAGCTGGACTCAGTGAGCCCCCCAAGCCACCGTACCTCTTACTAAGTGGCCCCAGACCCAGCACTAACAGTAGTCAGCCTAGATTCACAGCTTGGCCCCACCTGGGAATCTCCAAGCCTAACACAAGTAGCAGCCATCTCAGATTCCTTTATAAGTCAGGCAGGGTGTCCTGGGTAAATCATAGGTTGGGCTGAAGTGGCCAGCACCTCCTGGGAAACTCCAGGGCCTGCAAACCCAGTAGACAGCTACAGGCCACACTGAAGTACCACCACCCTGCCCCTGCACAGCTGATCCTCCATGGAGGGCAGAGGTTTGTGGTCAGTGCTCACAGCCAATCTATGCAACTGACTGGCTTCAATAAATCCCTCCCATTGATCTCCCAACAGTAACCAAGGCTCAACTACAAGAGGAAGGTATACTCTGCTCACAAGAAGGGCGGGCCTCGAGTACCCAACTTGGGTGATAAGGGAGGCTGTGCCACTGGAACCTACAGGACACCTACTACATTAGGCCACACTACCAAGACACAGAGTCAAAGCAGCTCTACCTAATACATAGAAACAAACACAGGGACACTGCCAAAACAAGGAGACAAAGATACATGGCCCAAATGAAAGAATAGATCAACACTCCAGAAAAAGAGCTAAACAAAATATAGATTAGCAATCTATGACATGCAGAGTTCTTTTTTTAAATATATTTTGTTACTACAATTGTCCCATTTTTTTTCTCCCCTTTATTCCCCTCTACCTTGTACCCACCCCCCACCTTGTACCCCACTCCCACCATCACTCTACCACCTTAGTTCATGTCAATTGGTCATACATATAAGTTCTTTGGCTTCTTCATTTCCCATACTATTCTTAACCTCCCCCTGTCTATTCTGTACCTACCATTTATGTTTCCTATTCCCTGTACCTTTCCCCCCAATTCTCCCCCCTCTCCTTCCCCTCTGATAACCCTCCATGGGATCTCTATTTCTGTAATCTGTTCCTGTTCTAGTTTGCTTAATTTGTTTTTGGCTTTTTTTTCAGGCTCGGTTGCTGACAATTGAGAGTTCATTGTCATTTTACTGTTCATATTTTTGATCTTCTTCTTTGTCTTAGGTAAGTCCCTTTAACCTTTAATAAGGGCTTGGTGATGATGAACTCCTTTAACTTGACCCTATATGGGAAGCACTTTATCTGCCCTTCCACTCTAAATGATAGCTTTGCTGGATACAGTAATCTTGGATGGAGGTCCTTCCGTTTCATGACTTTGAATATTTCTTTCCAGCCCCTTCTTGTCTGGTTTCTTTTGAGAAATCAGCTGATAGTCTTATAGGAACTCCTTTGTAACTGTCGCCCTTTTTCTTGCTGCTTTTAAGATTCATTCCTTATCTTTAATATTGGGTAATGTAATTATGATATGCTTTGGTGTGTGCTTCCTTGCATCCAACTTCTTTGGGACTCTCTGGGCTTCCTGGACTTCCTGGGAGTCTATTTCCTATGCCAAATTAGGTAAGTTCTCCTTCATTATGTTTTCAAATAAGTTTTCAATATTTTGTTCTTCCTCTTCTCCTTCTGGTAACCCTATGATTCCAGTGTTGGAACATTTAAAGTTGTCCCAGAGGCTCCTAAGCCTCTCTTCATTTTTTTTTAATTCTTCACTTTGTTCTGGTTGAATGTTTATTTCTTCCTTCTGCTCCAAATCATTGAGTTGAGTCCCAGTTTCCTTCCCTTCACTATTGGTTCCCTATACATTTTCTTTTATTTCACTGTTCATAGCCTTCACTTCTTCCTCTATTTTGTGGCCATACTCAAACATTTCTGTATCTTGATTACCAGTGTTTGAACTCTGCATCTGATAGGTTGGCTATCTCTTCATCACTTAGTTGTACTTTTTCTGGAGGTTTGATCTTTTCTTTCATTTGGGCCATATTTTTTTTTCTTGGAGTACCTGTTATGTAGTAAGGGGTAGAGACTTAGGTATTCACCAGGGCGGGGTAACTCACATCACTGTGTTGTGATGCTGTATGTAGGGGAGGGATCCAAGAGGGAACAATGCTGCTTGCTCAGCTCTCTGCTGGCTTTCAGTCACTTCCTCCACTAGCCACAAGCATATTGAGCCCTTCTGGTGCTGATTCCTGGATGGGTAGTTTTGTGTACATTCTAGGGCCCTGTGGGTCTCTTCAATGAACTCTCCTGCGAAGCTGGAAGTTTCTCCTACCATTTCAACCTCCATAATTTTTTTTTTCAGTGAGAGTTTCTGAGGCTTTCTTTCCCCATGCTGGAACCCTGGGTTGCATGGTCTGTCTCGCTCCCCAGCTGTTCCTCCTAGTTTATACAGATGCAAATGTGGGATCACCCAGTCCACCAGCTGCCACCTCACCTGGTGTGCCACCCACCACCTTGCCCACCCCATCCTCCAGCCGCTGTCTAGCCATAAGTCATCTCCACCCTGGCTGCCTGTCTCTGTCCCTCCTACCAGTCTGGATGAATGTTTCCTCTTTAACTCCTTGGTTGTCAGACTTCCATATAGTTTGATTTTTCTGACAGTTCTGGTAATTTTTTGTTTTTAAATTTGTTGTTGTCCTTCTTTTGGTTGTGTGAAGAGGCAAAGTGTATCTACCTACTCCTCTATCTTGGCCAGAAGTCCTTGATGCAGAGTTCTAAACACTGCTAATAAGGATGCTCACGGAACTTAGTGAGGACCTCAACAGCTGAAAAAGATCCAGTCAAAAACAAAGGAAATGCTAATTGAAATAAAGAACAATTTACAGGGAAACAACAGTACAGTGGATGAAGCCAAGAATCAAATAGATGATTTGGAACATAGGAAGCAAAAAACAATCAATCAGAACAAGAAGAAAAAATAATCCAAAACATAAGGCTAGTATAAGCAGCCTCTGGTACCACTTTAACAGGTCCAACATTCAAATGAAGGGTGCCAGAAGGAAAAGAGCAAGAAATTGGAAATCTATTTGAAAAATAATGAAAGAAAACTTGCCTAATTTGGTGAAATAAATAAGCATGCAGGTCCAGGAAGCACAGAGTCCCAAACAACATGGTGGCAAAGAGGCCCACTCCAAGACACATCATAATGAAAACGCCAAGGTTCAAGATAAAGAGAAAATCTTAAAAGCAGCAAGAGAAAGGAAGACTAGTAAGGCAGCAGAGGAGTCAATGGAAGCCACATTAACATCCTACCAGGACCAATCCGGAATTATGACTAAATTGTGGAGAAATCACCAGAACAAACAACTTCTATTCAACATAGTATTGGAAGTCCTAGTCACAGCAATTAGACAAGAAAAACAAATAAAAGGCATCCAAACTAGAAAGAGGGAAATAAAACTGTCATTGTTTGCAGATGACATAATATTATACATAGAAAATCCTATAGACTCCACAAAAAAACTACTCAACCTAATAAGTGAATTTGGCAATAGTGGTATACAAAGTCAATATCCAGAAATCAAAGACATTTTTGTACACCAACATTGAAATATCAAAAACAGAAATCAGAAAAAAAAAATCCCATTTGCTATAGCAACCAGAAAAACAAAGTGCCTAGGAATAAACCTAACCAAGGAGGTAAAAGACCTGTACTCAAAAAACTATACAACACTGAAGAAAGAAATTAAGGAAGACACAAATAAATGGAAGCATTTATACTGTGTTTGTGGATTGGAAGAATTAACATCATCAAAATGTCCATACTACCCAATGCAATTTATAGATTCAACACAATCTCTATTAAAATACCAATAACATATTTCACAGATATAGAACAAATATTTCAATTATTTGTATGGAACCATAAATTACTCCAAATAGCTGTACCAATACTGAAAAAAAAGAACAAAGTAGGAGGGATCACAATACCTGACATCAAACTATATGATTTTATTTACAAGACCACAGTAATCAAAATAGTCTGGTACTGGCATGAGAACAGACACATAGATCAATGGAACAGAATAGAGAGCCCAGAAATAAACCCATGTCTCTATGTTCAATTAATATTCAAAAAAGGGGACAGAAGCATAAAATGGTATAAAAATAGCTCTTCAACAAATGGTGATGGGACATCTGGACAGCTGCATGCAAGAAAATGAAACTCGACCACCAACTTACACTATACACAAAAATGAACTCAAGATGGATAAAAGACTTACATACAAGTCATGATACCATAAAAGTCCTAGAGGAAAACATAGGCAAGAAATTCTCAGATATTCCATGCAGGAATATTTTCACTAATATCTCCCAAAGAGCAAGGAATATAAAGGAAAGAATAAACAAATGACACTTCATGAAAAAAAAAAAAGAAAGAAAGCTTCTGCAAGAATATATCAGCAAAAGAAAAAGGGAATCAACTGTGTGGGAAAATATATTTGCCAATGATACCTCGGACACGGTTTTGAGCTCCAAAATATATAAAGAACTCACACAACTCCACTCCAGAAAGACAAAAAAACCAATTAAAAATGGGCAAAAGACCTGAACAGACACTTCTCCAAGGAGGACATAGAGAGAGCCCAGAGTCATATGAAAGGATGCTCAGCATCACTAGCCATCAGAGAGATGCAAATTAAAACTACAATGAGATACCACCTCACACCAGTCAGAATGGCCATCATAAACAAATCAACATACAATAAGTATTGGTGAGGTTGTCGAGAAAAGGGAACCATAGTACACTGTTGAAAGGAATGCAGACTGGTGAAGCCACTGTGGAAAATGGTATGCAATTTCCTCAGAAAACTAAAAATGGAACTGCCTTTGACCCAGCAATTCCACTGCTGGGATTATACCCTAAGAATCCTGAAACATCAGTCCAAAAGAACCTATGCACCCCAATGTTCATAGCAACACAATTTACCATAGCCAAGTGCTACAAGCAGCCTAGGTGCCCATCAGCAAATGAGTGGATAAAAAAACTGGTACATTTACACAATGGAATACTACACAGCAGAAAGAAAGAAGGAGCTCCTACACCTTGCGACAACATGGATGGAACTGGAGAGTTATTATGCCGAGTGAAGTAAGCCAGAGGTGAAAGACAAATACCATGAAATCTCACCTATAAGTGGAACCTAATCAACAAAACAAACAAACAAGCAAAATATAACCAAAGACATTGAAATAAAGAACAAAGATTAAAAATAAAAAGAGAATCCTAGAAGCAGCAAGAGAAAAGGAGACAGTTACCTACAAAGGAATTCCCATAAGACTGTCAGCTGATTTCTCAAAAGACACCTTGCAGGCAAGAAGGGGCTGGAGAGAAGTATTCCAAGTCATGAAAGGCAAGGACCTACATCCAAGAATACTCTATCCAGCTAAACTCTCATTTAGAATGGAAGGGCAGATAAAGTGCTTCTCAGATAAGGTCAAGTTCAAGGAGTTCATCATCACCCAGCCTTTATTGTATGAAATGTTAAAGTGATTTATAAGAACATAATCAGCAAAAGAAAAAAGCAAGCAAAATATAACCAGAGACATTGAAGTTAAGAACAATCCGACAGTAACCAGAGGGGAGGGGGGAGGCGACAATGAGGGGAAGGGTTTTCAGGAACTACTATAAAGGACACAAGGACAAAACCAAGGGAGAGGGTGGAAGCAAGGGAGGGAGGGAGGTTTTGCTGGGGTTGGGGAATGTGGTAGGGGGAAAATGCAGACAACTGTAAATGAACAACAATAAAATAATTAAAAAGAAAAAAAAGAACAAAGTGACAGTAACCAGAGGGAAGGCAGTGGGGGGAGGCGGTAAAGAGGGAAAGAAGGGAATGGGTCATCAAGGAACATGTATAAAGGACCCACTGACAAAGCAAAGGGGGGAAGGATTGAGAGTGGGAAGCGGATGTAGGTGGAGAGGAAGAAAATGGAGACAACTGTACTCGAACAACAATAATAAAACAAGCAGGAAAAAACAGCAGCAAGAGAAAAGCAGTTAGTTACCTACAGGGAGTTTTAATATGACTGTCAGCTGATTTCTCAAAAGAAACCTTGCAGGCTAGAAGGGATTGGCAAGAAATATTCAAAATCATGAAAAGTAGGGACCTCCAGCCAAGATTGCTCTACCCAACAAGCTATCATTTAGAATCAAAGGTGAGATAAAGAGTTTCCCAGACAAGAAAAAAGCTAAAGGAGTTCATCATCACCAAACCATTATTATATGAAATGTTAAAGGGACTTATTTAAGAAAAAGATGAAAATTATGAACCATAAATTAGCAAAAGTACATGTCTATCAACAACTGAATTTAAAAAACAAACTAAGAAAACAGGAAGAACAGAGACAGTATCATGGATTCAAAGAGCATTTTGATGGTTGCCAGATGGAATGGGCATGTGGAGAATTGATGTAGAGTTGAGGGGATTAAGAAGTACAAATAGGTAGTTACAGAATAGCCATAGGGATATAAAGCACAGCATAGGAAATGGAGTGGCTAAAGAACTTATACTCATGACCCATCGACATGAACAATGGTGGGGGGATTGCCTGAGGGAAAGGGGAGGGTTGGGTGGAGGAGACAAAAGGAAAATTGGGACATCTGTAATAGTATACTCAATAAAATATAATTTGAAAAAGAGAAAGGCATGAAAATGACTTGATCAGTATAGGGAAAAAGGAGTCAGTCAGGCTCCCTCACCTGGATATCAGGACAACTCTCATAAGCAGTATTCCCATAACCTTGAGAATTGGCCCGCATGCGCAGAATCACACTTTGTTATATAATATTTTGGCACCTTGCTGGTTTTGTGTGCATTTATCACATAAGGGAGTGGGACAACACAGGGCTTGCAGTGTGCGTGAATCACTCCACCCTTGAATAAAGGCATGTCAAGCATTCCCACGGCTCTGCGAATTTTCTTCTGCCTGCCTGAATCCCATGCGAACCTGCCAGGCCTTGAAAGGCTGCAAGACAACTGGTGCCATTGGCAGGATTCGTCACAGTATGGTATGAATGTGGAGGAGCCATGGGTCCCCTTGGAGGCGGGTCTGAAGGGTGGCCGGTCACCAGTATGTGGTATCCAGTGACGAGTCTTCTGGCATCATGGGCTCCTCCCCAAAATTGGCCCAATGTTAGATGAACGGATGCAAAATAATCAGTAAAGATTACTGGGACCCAATATACCTTTTTCTCTATAATTTTTATTGGCATTATTATATAATGTATACATCTCTACATTCAATTATTTATTTACTCAGCCAACAACTGCTGAGTGCTGGGAATACTGAAGTGACCATGACAGGTAAGTCCCCTGCTCCTTGTGCTGTTTCACTTCAGTTGAGAATAAGAGATGATAAATAAGTGAGAAACAACCACTGCAAAATGCAGTGATTTCAGCTAGTGACAATGTCTATGAAGAAAATAAAACAGGAAATTGGATATGGGCGGAATTTATTAGTTAAATTAGCTTCTATATATCCTCATTGTGAGACATGCAGAGGTCAATGAAAAAACCATAACCCTCAGGGAGCTTATCTAGTACAGCAAGTAAGGCAAACTCTACAATGTGAGGAAGCATCAAATATTTTGAGATAGAATAAAAAGGGTTCGGTGTTCAAAGGAAGGAGCAAGAATAAGAAAGTTCACCTGAAAGAGCTGACACACGAGTGAGGATTCAAGGATGAACAGGTTTTATCCAATTATAAGAGTAAGAGGATTAGCACATCCCTTGTGAATATCTAAAATGCTGAAGTTTAATACTCAAATCCGGTGATATAACATCCCTGTCAAGAATTAACATCTTTGTATGCCCAGACAGAGTATTTTAATATTTTTGGTTTTTTAGAATGTTATCTACACATTTCACATAGCTACAGTACCATCATGAGAAAATTTACTACAGTGCATTTCATTTGATGTACAAGAGCTGTAAATATACATCAGCATTATTTTTCATTAAGTGTATCTTAGTTACAGCAGCTCCCAATTAAGTTGCAGTTTATGAACACGTTGAAATTGTTTCTACTAATGTCAAAACTCATTTGCATTGCTAAGAAGCTTTAGTGTTATTTATTTTTGAGAGCATCTTGAAGGTTTGAGCTGCAAGGATATTTGCCTGCAAGCCAAAATAATTTAAAGATAATGTCGCTGTGATATTTTAAATTGCCCTAAAACATACCAGAGAGAAATAAAATTATCTTTTTCCTTATGACAGAAGGTCCTTTTCATGACCCTCCATCCACAATTTTAATAAATCCTTTTTTTCTAATGCCTATTCTTTGAAATTGAAGATAAAAATCTAGTAAGAGTTCCATCACCCAAGGGGGGCAGTTTCTAACTCTGGAACATCTCCCCTTCTTCATATAAAGTATAAAAAAAGAATCCTTGAGTCAAGTGTTTGGAGGGGTTGGTCACTTTTTTAAATTGTTGATGTTGCTTTTTTCTGTTGCTGTTGTGATTTATTTTGTTTATGTGTTTTTATGACTTAAGAACATAGACAAAAACATTATCATATATTCCTCTCGAAATTATGACTGTAACTCTAATCTGTATTTCAATTCCAGGAGAAGACCCTACAGAAAGAGAAAGAAGGAAGGGAAAGGAGAGAACAGGAGAGGAGAGGAGAAGGGGGAGGGGAGGGGGAGAGGAAGAGAGAGAGGGGGAGAAGTAGAGAGGGAGGGAAGGCAGGAGAAGGATGGAGAAAAAAGAAAAGAAAGAAGAAGGAGGGAAGGAAGGAGGGAAAGATTTGGCAGCCAACAAACTTGTTAGAATATATAAAGGGCCCATGGACAAAGAACGGAGAGGGAAGGGTTGAGTGTAGGAGGTGGGGGTAGGTAGGTCAGGAGAGAGTATTGGGGGAAAATGGGCACAACCATAATTGAACAATAATTTTAAAAAAGGAAAAAATAAATAAACTTGTTCTAGAAACAGGTGGCAAATTTCAAGTTCCTGTTCAAAGAGAACAAGATTCCTTCTGTTATTTTCTTCCCCAATCCACTCCTTCCCAGTTATTTTGTTGTGGTATTGTGGTGGTGCTGGTCATGGTGGTGTTGGTCATGGTGGTGACAGTTCTAGCCATATCCAGCTCCCATCATTATGGCCACAATCTTAAGAATGAGGCATGTCTGACCTTGGCAATACAAACTGGTGGGAAGGAGTATTTAACCAGGACCAAGTAACATGAGATTAGGAAACAACCAGAGTTGACCCAGCGGTACAACCATAATATCCAGAGAGAGACCATGGTTCATGGAGCTCATGAGAGGTTGTGAACTCAGGCTCTTTCAAGAGACAATCTTGCAAGTCCATCACCACCCAAGGAAATCCTGTATCACGGGCATCCAGTGACTGCTCTTTAGGAAACTGGACAGTTCTTGATCCTATAGTGGGGGCAGGGACACATCACTACATAAATATGAGGGAAAGAGGGAAGTAATGGCCAGAAATTTAGAAATTGCTTCAGAGACATTCCATTTGTTCTTCAATTGAGAGGATGTAGTTACTTTAAGTCAGTTTGCTTTGTCATAACAGAGTTTACTGGTGTGCCAGTGAGAGGCCTTCTTCTCCTGCATAAAGTAAAATTCTAACCAACATAATTGCTTTTCTAGATTAATCAAAACAAAGACAAAATAATGACCCAAGAAAGAAAATAGCAAAAATGCCTTTGTTCTCAAAGAAAGAGAAAGGTAATGAAGTTAGAGTTCCATTTTAATCATTTTTTCTTGCATTCACAGAAAATCATTTGCAAGAAAATTTCTAGGAGAATAGAACACAAGATTCCATGTAGTGTGGTCAACAAAAATCTAACATGTATTTATCCTTCTACTAGTTACTAGTAGATTACTAGTCCACCTCCCAGTCATGATAATGGCCTCACGCCCAAGTCCCCAACCCAATGGTTCCCAGTGCATACAGCCTGTCCCACTCTCCTCTCCAAGTGCTAACTCGGACTCTGATACTCCAGGGTCCTCTTCAGCCTGCTCCTTATCTAGTCACCTCCCTTCCCCAAACTTCAGCTCTAGACTCACTGCTTGGATCTCCAGGATGATGGGCCCTTGAATCCCTATTAATATTCTCTGCCCATTTCTAGAGACACCTCAATACTTCATCTTTAGCTCTTCCTTGGCAATTGTTTGCCAGACCTCTGACACTGTTGCAGTCTCCAATAGGTATGATTTCAAGTTCTAGTCCATTCAACTTCTGCTGAATCCCAAGACAAAGTACCTGTCAATAAACTCGAACCTATCCCTCATCTTCTCTGTGAAAAGAGAGTGTCATGAGCATCCTGGGAAATTTATAGCTCTTGGTCATAAACAGTCTAAACTAGCAGTAAAAATAGCATTAAATTAAGGAAGGGAATGTCTCTATTTTCTACCCTGCATCTGATTGATGAGATCATGCCCAAGATATTTTTTTTGTATTTTTAAAGAGAATCTGAAGCAATTAATAAAAAAAAAAATGTTCCCACACTTTGAAAGACTGGTTGATAAGGGAAAATCTTGGAGATGTTAAATGCCTCATAAGAGACTTAATGAATGAGGTGTCCACAAGCATTTAAAAATATAAGCTGAACAAAGAAGTAAAGAAGCATTTGGAAAAATGAAACAACCCAGATTAAAAAACTGAATTAAGAAAAACATTACATTAAAAAATAATAAAAATAATGGTAGTTAAGTATTAAGAACTAATTTTCCAGGGAAAGTTTGTTTCTGTTATATCCATTGCCCTCATTAAGCAAATTGACTATAATCTAATAAAGCTCTACCCAATAGCAATAACACTATATACGCAGAGCCCTTGAGTAGGAGAGAGGTGAAAAGGCAACATTATAACTTGTTCCTCTAGGAATCAAGCTTTGCTCACTTCTGATCTAGGTAGATGTGATTAGATTTTAATATAAGCATTTCTCTAAGCCAAGAAACTAAATAAGGAGACTGTTAATACATACTCAGTCTACAACCCCAGCTATACAAGATCACTATTGAATTCCAAATAACTATTTATTCTTAAAGTAAAATGATTTTTCTTTAGAAATTGTTCCTCAGTCTCATCCAAAAAATGTCTTGTCTTATTAGCTTTGCCAACAGCAGGAGCTAAAACCAAAAATAAAATTAGTCTTGCCTCTCTCTTCCAAAATCAGTGTTAGATGGGAATAGAATGCTAGCTTTAATATAAGAAGTCTTGGGTACCAGTCATGATCCCACCATTCATAGGCTTTATGGCCCTAGGCAATTCACTTCTCTTGATCTCCTTTCCCTCATTCATTGAATGGGGAGGCTCTTGGCTTTCCTAAATCATGTACTGCCATGAGAATCACTTGAAATGAGGGCTGTAAAAAGGATTGCAGACTAGAAAAGTCAAGGAGGGCTGCTCAGGAATGCCTGAGTTGAATCTGAAAGAACAAACAGGGGAGACATGGTAAGAGTCATTTCAGGGAGAGGCAACATGAATGCAAGAGAGATGATTGAGTTTCCAGACAGCCACAAGTAGTTGCTTCAGTATCTGTGGGTGCCAGAATGTTAGAGAAGATGCACCTGGAAAAGGGCTGGATCAAAAAGGGCCTTGTGTGCCAGGCTATTGTCTGGGAAGAGCTGTGCTAAAGTTCGACCTCTTATAGTTTCCCTCTCTGAAAGAATCAGCAACAGCAGGAGCTCCCTAAGAGCACATGGTCACATATTTTTTCATTATAGAGTAAGTTGAACATGGACAGAGACCAGAGAAAGAATCAGCCATGTACTGCTTCTTTCAGAGAATTTCTGCTATTAAATCAAAAATATTCTGTAGATAACTTCATACCTACTAAGCCATGGAAATAAATTTACTATATGAAAATGTTAATCACATAGATGATGAGATAATTGTGATTCCTACAACAATCAATAGTCAAGGACCTCAGATAAAGCTTCAGTTCTCTTTTCCAAGGCCTCTTAATTCAATAGTCAAGTTTAACAAACTTCTCCTAACATCAAAGAAGAATGATGCCCAGGTGTTTAATTCAAAAGTTACACCTCCTCCCAAATTAAAAATGTCTTTGTGGAATACCTTCCCCATAGCAGACATTGAGGTAGGGACTTTTACATACAACATCCCTTTTAATTCTCTTGAAGACATGGTTTCTTCTTTAAAGTTAACATCATAAAAATAAATGACAGTCTGAGAACTTTATAATATTGTCTGAGAACATTAGCCCTAGAGAGTTTCCCCGCCACGACCAAAAACAGGAGTAATCAATTTAGAAATAGGCCCTGATCAGTGGCTCTAGCATTATCTACCCACTACCCTTAACCTTTGAACTTCTGTTTTGAAATCATTCTCAAATCCGCATCCGTGCTGATACTGCTTTCTTTCCCTTTTTTCCTTAAGTTCCAGGAGAAATGGTTAATTGACCCATTCTATATTAATGTGTCTCTCCTATTTTTAATTGTATAAAAAGCCAACAGCAAAACACATCCTCTCAGAGTCCTGACTTAAACTTATTTTCACAAAATTCTGGAAACCAGTAACGCCAAAGGAAAATAAATAATCCACAGGTACACTGAAATAGATCAGAGCTGACAGATGAATCAGCCATAACTAAAACCCTTAGGTGCAAGCTGAAAGTAATGAAGTCTCTTCTTTTACCTTCTCTCGTCACCAGCTTGGTAAAGTCACAAGATCCTCCCTGAGAATATATAGACTTAAAAGCTCTTCCATATTATTATGAGTCTATTTTTTCCTAAGACATCTCCAATTATGGAAGTGTGATATACCAAATAAAAGATAACATTAAAATTATTGGCCAAGTTTTCAGCAGTAGGCTAAAATTTCTGATATGCTGCAAGAAGTTTTCAAAGCCGCTGACTGCTGACCCTGAAAATATTTCCATGAAAGTAACTTCTGGGAGCAGTATGTATTGTTTAGCATTTCACAGTATTTGTCCCTTCGTAGCATTGTTAGAGTAGGCAGGTAATTACGTACCAACAAGAGAGGAAAGAGTGAACAGTACAGTCACAGAGGGCAACCGGGATCCTACCTCGGGCTTAATTGGGCAAGGAAGAAAACGGCCAGGAAATTCCTTTTACCAAGCACGTGCACAGTAGGAGCCAAATGGCAAAGCACACCGTGATGCATGCGCAGTAGGATCCAAAGCGATGCCCCTGCAAGGGGGAGGGGACCAGCCTGGGGAAAGAAAAGCCAGGAAAGAACTTGGGTAGTTTGAAAGAAAGCTTGCACTTTCCCCGAACCCAAGGAAATATGTGGGAGGTAAACAAAGAACCCAGCACTCACCCTCCCCGAAGCATGCTCATGCTCTTCTTTTTCTCACCACGTACTTTTCGCCGCCTTTTCTTCTCAACCCTAAGGGTCCTCATGAAACTGTAACCAGAGGAGCAGCGAGCAGCGGCAGAGGACTCTGTTTTTGCCTCTGTAACTTTCTTTCCTGAGTCCACACAGTCTCTGCCGTCTCGCCTGCTCACTCGCTGCCTCTGGGAGAGTGCCATATTACTTTTCCTTCTAATAAATCTTACCACTATCACTTAAAACTCTTCCTATGTGAGTGTCCCTAAAATTCTTTTCCCGTGTCACTGCTGAAAAACCTATTTCCTCCAGTAACGGCTTGATACATGTCTACAGTTCTTTTCTTGTCATATTCTTTTCATGAAGCTTTGATTACTTTCAGTATTTCCTTCTCTTGAGGATACCTCATATCTACAAGCAGTGCTTTGGCCTAAATTTTTGTCTTTGTTTTAATCAAAATTAGTTTAAGAGCAAGGAATAAATATTCAAGCTTGTTCAAATAAAGAGGATCTCACAGGACGTGGCATTGAAAGAAAGAAGCATCAAAAATCAGAATACTTTCTAGGCCTCTTGATCTGTTTGTTTATCACAATCTCTCTCTCCCCACCAATCTCACTCCCCCACCCAACTCTGGTTCCCATCTATTTCTCTAGTCTGCCCTTTCTCTTGCCTGCAGATAAGCTCTCTCACAGTTTCTCTGCCTGCCCCCAACGTTACCTTGAAAGTGGGTTGGGCTTAAGGGCACACGCTCCACCCCCAACACTGCCTGACCTCAAGACCCAGCACCTACCACAAGCTGAGTCTTTTGATTCAAGTTCTTGAGAGGAAGAATCTTTGGAGCACTTTACAGACAATGGATTAACTCCACTGGAATAGGTGGCCCTCACAATCTAAACTGCTTGGCCAGGGTACAAGTCACATGAATACTTAAGCACGTCCTTGTACAAAGCTATGTATGGTGTAGTTCCAAAGAAAATGATGTGGCAAGACAGCCCCCCAGTGTTGTTTCAGAGGCATCCCAAGATTCCCTCAGGAAGATAATGATCCATGTAATTCCTCCACCATAGCCCCAAAATGGCAGGAACTGGATGGAACTGAGTGTCTTGGTAGCACTTGTTACATTGAACTCAGCTTCCCCACCTCCGGTGTGCTTTTGGCCCCAAAGGAAAAATAAAAGCCCTCAGAGTTAGGCAATATTTTCCAACACAAAGTCCCTCCCTGCTTACTCTCATTATGACATTGAAAATTTCTCCTGAAAAGCAAAACAGTTTTTAGAAATATTACTAAGATATTTCAGATGATTATCTTGTCACTAGACTTCTTTCTTTACAGAGAAAAAAAGGTACTCCCCTAGAGATTATGTGAGCTACTTAAGTTACCCGAACTACTTAAATTTTTAAGTTAAATGTAAAATAAAATTAATCAAACCCCATAATATGTTAGGAACAGGCTTTGGCTTCTGCTACAAGCACAGCTGACCCCTCCCTGGCTATTGACATACACCTGCAAGATTTGTCGGCCCAAAGGGAACCAAGCCTGGAGAAGGGCGGTGTGCAACCTCAGCCCGAGTCCTGAGATACCGGCATCCCCTCACTTGTCTCCCCGTTCCTCTCTCATCTAAAAAGCTCCCAGGGTTTTGTGACGCTGAGCCTGACACTGCATCCACCTGAAGTCTTTTCCCTTCTGTTCCGGCCACCTCATCTGCATCCCAGTGCCTAGGTCCATCTCCCTGAATACCTTCCTGAGCAACATTGGTGGATGACCCTTTATGAACTTCAAAATTATACCTCTTACGCATATCTCCTCACCCAATTCTCATACCCACTTCCTGTGTCACACCTCAGACCCATCACTGGGCTGATTTTGGTGGCTCCAGATTCTCTTTCCCACCCAGTTCATGATGTTCTTACACTCAGTGCGGGTCCAAATATCCTGACCCCTTGGCTGATCAAATCCTGCATATCCATGGCACACTCCCCTGACACTAAATTCCTGGTTCTGTCCCCTCCTGCCTTTTCACTTACTGGACTAATTAGTTCATTTGCTTCTAAAACAAGAGCTCAAAGGATTCACTGAAAGTACTCCACATGAATCGGAACATCTACTAGACTGGTCAAAGCACACAAATTTGAGCAAGGAAAACTGAAGTCATGAAGAGGCAGTTGTCAAATGTTTAATTCTGCTTCTAAGAAAATGCCAACGTGAACCATGCTTCCTGTGCAAATTCCATAGGCTATGATAGAAACAAATAGCATATGTAACCGAATGAAAAGACCAGAAGAGCAGTAAGCAGAGATAGGGGATGACTTACTCTCACAGATGCAAATTTTAAACTGTATTATATAAGCAACCATACTTAAGAACTGAATCTCTGAAAAAAAAATTAAAGTATATATTTAAAATTGAGTTCATCAACTAAAATCATTTGGTAAAACTGGGAATGTACTTTGAATAATAATAATGCTCACATCATAGAGTAGAAAAAATTTCTTATGAATTGTGGCTTGAATCTTGACTTGGTAAAGGAGAACTTCAGTGTAAATTGCCTGAAACAAGTAAAACTTTGGAATATTAAGCCCTACTAGTGTTTCCCCCATTTTCCTGCATTCCATTTTTAAAGCCCTCAATGGGCTAATCCAGAAAAATTTGAAAAGTACTTTCTAATACTTTATCATTTTATTATCTAATGAACTTTCTAATATACTTTCTAGCTTTAAGTCTTATTTAAATGAGAATAAACTAATCATATCAGACAAGGGGATGATAAAAAGTAGATTAAGATAAAGAATATTAATAGCCTTCATATTTAAAAAAGTGTCTTTGTGTTCTGCTTCAGCTATATATGTGCTGTTGAAAGACTATTTTCCCCTGATTAACAAATTTGGGGAATAAAATTTAAAAAATCTCTTTGTCAAATGGAGGGAATCATTGAGAGACTTGCTGTATTAGTCTGCTGTGGCCGCCGTAACAAAGCACCACAGTCTGAGTGGTTTATGCAACAGAAACTTATATCCTCACAGATTTGGAAAATACATGTCCCAGATTACAGTGTCAGTAAGTTTCTTCTAAGGCCTCTATCCTTGGTTTGCAGATAACTGCCTTCTTGCTGGGTCCTCACGTGGCCTTTCCTCTGTGTGCACACGTCCCTGGGTATATGTGCATCCGGATCTCTTCCTAAAGGGACATCAAACATTTTGGGCTAGGGCCCATTCTAATGGCCACATTTTGACTTAATCACTTCTTTGAAATTCTTCTCTGAATACAGTCACATTCAGACTTTAATAAATGAATTTTGGAGGGGCACACTCCAGTCCATAACACTTGTCAAAAGATGTTTATAAATTAAGAATTAATCATTATTAACCATGCTGAGTTTCTCAACTACAAAGGAGAAAGTACCTGAACAGCATCAACAGTATTATCCTGCTGGATCCTCAAAACAAACATGGGAGGTGCCTATAAAGCCCCCAAAGCTACAGAACACATTTGAGTGTTGCGTTCGCTAGTGTAGCGATCAGAGCATACACCCCCATTGTTACAACACCTTCTCGAGCTCTCTACATCTACTAAAGCTGCAGTTTGAGCTTTCTGTCCTTAAAAATCTATTTGTATAAATGCAGTCCAAAATGGATCATGGGGGTAAATCTTTTGCTTTTAATCTATTTTTAATTTAGAATAAAGATAAGAGCGAACTAATGGGTACAGATTCTCATCATAAATTCTTTTTAAAAACTTTAGACCAGTTGCTTACATATTTTAATCACATGAAACATAACCTGAAAGAAATAAAATGATATTAAATTCTTACATTAGTCAACGATAAAAAGGTACCATCAAAAAAAGAAAAAGGCTTCATTAAAAAGAACAAATGGGATGAAATATTATCAGTAATGCAGACAAAAATAGCAAAAGTATATTTATAATTTATTACAAATCTGAATTAGTAATGGTCACACAAAGAATAAAGAAATACTGCATTCATGAACAAGAATTAAAATACATATAAAATACAGGTAGCAAATGAAAATCCTAAATATATGGAGAGAGACAGAGATTCACCAATAAATCAATTATAAATTATTTGTACTCTGGAACAAAAAAATTAAAATTACTCTAAAAGATTGAAAGGAAATGCCAACAGGAATTTTACATCTCAGTTGATGGACATGTAAAACTGTGAAAATAAACTATAAAGTAACATGAATGTGACTAGTAAAAGTAAATAAAATAGATTTTCTTTGGTCTTTGAAGGGTTCTTAAAGGGATTTGAGTGGGAAAAAATTAAAACAAAACAAGTAATACTAGCATAAAGATAGTGTCAACTAAGCTATATGTTTGTTTCTTTTTTTTTAGCCAACCTTCAAATCTTTTTTTTATTTTTTTATTTCAGTAACATTTTTATTTTTATTTTTTTAATAATTAGTTTATTGTTGTTCAATTACAGTTATTTGCAACATCCCCCCTCCCCTCCTCTCTTCCCCTCCAACCCCACCTCCCTCTCCAGTCTCCTATGTTTGTTTCAAATCACTGGAAAACAAAAGATAATTTTGTCTTAGTTAATTCTAGCTTAGTTAAACTATGCTTTTAAATCACTGTGGAAAAATTTATTGTAATCAGAATAATACACACACACAAAATCTAAGATTTAGAATCTTGCAAAAATATCATTAAAAATTCTTTTAAAAGTTTTAAAAATTTAACTCTTAAGTACATAAAATGTTTTCAATGTTTGAGTTTTTTGTTTCTCTGTTAAAAAAAAGATTGAAAACTGGTGGATTCCTCTCGGGAAACTGGTCAACCCTTGTGAAAAGATCTAAAAATGCTGAGAGTTGGTCACCCAACCAAAACAGTCCATACAGCTCTTCCTAGGCTAAAACTCACTGGTTAACCTTCTCCACCCAAATAGTTTCCTGTCTCTTTTTACCACTTTCATCTTAAAGAATCACACTCTGTCATGAAAGATGGCAATCAAAGTGAACATATAGGAAAATATTTTAAAGGAAAAAAAACCCTCTAAGGAACAGAAAATATAGCCAGAAACCTTCAAAATATAATAATCGATTCTCCTCTGAAGACGAGAAAAGATATTGCATCCATGAAATAAAAATAGGAGGATGGAAAAACAAAGCACCTTCAGAGAACAAAAGAGAGTTCTTGGAAATGAAAAATACAAAGAAAGAAATAAATAATTCAAAAGAGGACTAGGAAAACATGCTTCACCTCCTCACACAACTACAGCAATAATTACAATTAGACTACAAAACAAATATCACCAAGATTCATCAGAATATTGAACTGCATGGAAGTCCAACAACCAAGGATTTAAAGAAGCCACATTCATCCAGACAGATAGGAGCAGTAGAGACACAAAGTGGCATAAAGAGGCAGCAGAACAGATGGCCCCACATTCATGTGTGGTGGATAAAAATCAGGAGATCAGGAGAGATACCTTGGGAGAAAGCGATCCCAGCCCCAGACCAGACCACCCAGCCTAGGGTTTCAGTGTGAGGAAGATAAGTTCCCATAACTTCTGGCTGTAAAAACTAGTAGGGGTTGGGGTGACAAAAGAAACTGCAGGATTCTCAGGAGACTCCTCTTAAAGGGCATGAGACCTCCGCAAAGGTCTCAGGACTTATGTAGACCTACCCACTTTGGGATTAAACACCAGGGCAAGAGCTGGAAAGGTACAAGTGGCATACAAGGAGAAAATGAAGTGACTGGCAAAGGGTGAGTGCTGGGAGATAGCTTCCTCCCAGGCAAATCTCCAGAGATCAGTCAGTGGCACTGTCCCCTCTCTGAGCTCTCCCCTACACAGAGCCACAAAGCAGAAACGGGTTGCCCCACCTTGGCTATTACTAAGGCTCCACTCCACACAATTTACAGGTGCCTTTTCTACAATAAGCCACCCTACTAAGACAGGGAGTCAAAGCAGCTCTACCTACTACACAGAAACAAACATGGGGAGGCTGCCAAATTGAGGAGACAAAGAAATATGGCCCAAATGAAAGAACAGCAAAACTCCAGATAAGGAACCAAATAAAATGGACATAAGCAACCTATCAGACACAGAGTTCAAAATACTGGTTATCAGGATGCTCAAAGAACTCATTGGGTATAGCAACAGCATAAAAAAGACCCAGGCAGAAATGAAGGTTGCATTAAGTGGAATAAAGAAAAATCTACAGGGAACCAACAGTGGAGTGGATGAAGCCAAGAATCAAATCAACAATTTCGGACATAAAGAAAAAAGCATTCAATGAGAACAGTAAGAAGAAAAAAGAATTCAAAAAAATAAGGATAGTGTAAGGAGTCACTGGGACATCTCCAAATGTACCAACACCCAAATAATAAGGGGGCCAGAAGGAGAAGAGGAAGAGCAAGAAATTGAAAACTTATTTGAAAAAATAATGAAAGAAAACTTCCCTAATTTGGTGAAGGAAATAGACATACAAGTCCAGGGGCACAGAGAGTCCCAAACAAGTTGGACCCAAAGAGGACCACACCAAGACACAACATAATTAAAATGCCAAAGATTAAATATAAAGAGAGAATCTTAAAAGCAGCAAGAGAAAAACCTAAAAAGGAGTTTCCATAAGACCGTGAGCTGACTTCTCAAAAGAAACTTTGCAGGCAAGAAGGGACTGGCAAGGGGTATTCAAAGTGATGTAAAGCAAGGACCTACAACCTACTCTATCCAGCAAAGCTATCATTTAAATTGGAAGGGCAGGTAAAATGTTTCCCAGACAAGGTAACTGAAGGAGTTCATCATTATTACCAGGCCGTTACTACATGAAATGTAAAAGGGAACTATATAAGAAAAATGTCCAAACTATGAACATTAAAATGGTAACAAACTCACAACCATCAACAACTGAATCTAAAAACAAATTAAGCAAGAAAAACAGGAACAGAATCATAAATATGGAGATCATAGAGAAGATTATCAGCTGGGAGGAGGAAGGGGGAGACTGGGGTAAAAGGTGCAAGGATTAAGAGGTACAAATTGGTAGATACAAAATAGACAGGGAGATGTTAAGAACAGTATAGGAAATGGAGTGGCCAAAGAACTTACATGCACGAACCACAGACATGAACTAAGGTGAGCCGGGGGGGAGTGCTAGAGGGAATGTGGGCACTAGGTGAAGGGGGGCAAAGGGCGAAAAAATGGCACAACTGTAATAACATAATAGATAAAATATGTTTTTAAAAAAGAATTCTAAAGAAGCACTGGAAAATATAGTGGAGAAAATATCTCAGAGACTAAAGCAAGAAAATAAGGAAGAAAAAAATAAAATTAGAGCATCCACTGAGGGTTCTAACATCTAAATAAAAGTCATTCCAATCAGAAAGAGCAGAGAGAATACTCTGTGTTCTAGAGCTTTTGTGTATTTTTATGAAATAGCCCATACTTTTTAGAGCAAAGAGAGAATGTGATTTAAATTCATAACCCTTTAGATTTGTCTGTTGAGAAGAAACCTCAAGACAAACCAGAAAGGGTCATTCATATTCCCCCTGCATTTCCTTTCCACACATTTAAGCTCATTACTCAAACCAGGAAAGAACTAATAAATTAGTTTTCTCTTTCCAAGTCATGCAAAACAGTTTCAATCATCTAATACAATTCTTATATGCATTCACTACTGTGTTTTTCAAAGGAATTCATCAAGGCTTGTCACTCCTACCTTCAACTGTGCCTAAGCATCCCTAAAATTCAGTCTCTCCAAACAGAATCCTCCCATCTTCTGGCAGGTGTGGTAAGACCTTCACCTAACTGCAGGGAATGGAGCCGGGATCTGAGGTCTGAGCTATCTCTCTCTTTTTTTATTTATTTTTTTACTTTTTTTTTTTAATTGCTGTTCAGTTACAGTTGTCTCCATTTTCCCTCCATTATTCCACACCCCCCCACACACACACTTTCTGATCCTCTTTCACCACTTACAGAAGTATCTGGTACCTTTGATCCTTGAACCTTTCTGATATGCCTTTTATTTTATTAGACATTAGACCAGGGGTGTCAAACTCATTTTCACCAGGCGCCACATCAGCCTTGTGGTTGCCTTCAAAGGGTCAAATGTAATTTTGACTCCTTAACTGTTAAGGAGTAGTTATATTTATACAGTCCTAAAATTATTGCCTTTGAAGACAACCACGAGGCTGATGTGGCCCCCGGTGAAAATGAGTTTGACACCCCTGCATTAGACACGTGTGCATAAATTATAAATTCCTATGACCAGTTAATTTCCAAAAGGGTTGCAAAATATTTCTAGACACAGATGCAAAAGGGCTATGGTTACTAACAGACATGTATAAAAGACTAAATTCCTTGTAAGAAGGGGAAAAATGCTTATTCTTTTTCTCTTACAGGCACACACATACGTATGTCTGAGGCAGCCTTGGTTTTACAGCTTTAGCCAACATCAAGAGCAGATACAGATTCATAAATATTTAGTACTCTATTTACAACTGAAATTGTCACAGTCTTTTAGATATTTCCACATACGTTCAAAGACTCTCCAAAATAATCCTTGGCTCTTCGGCTTTCAGCTGGGAGGTAGAAGGCCAACCAAGTCATCCAGGATCTCACCCTGCAGACCACTTCTGGCATCCAGACCAGATTGTTTAGAATACAGGACTCCGAAAGAAAAAAAAATAGCCTTTTAATCATTTATTTCATTTTCACGTAGTAGTTTTAATTTATAGGAACAAATTCTTTTAGTTTCTAATTTTTAAATGATAAAGACATTTTAACCAAGGCAGATAGGCAGATAAATGGCCATCAAACCTTGACACATGAGCTTCTGAAATTGAACACACCTGCCACTCACTCATGAAAAAAGTCAAGTGTGGGTAGTAACAGCATCAGAACATGAAAGCTGGGGAACACACAAAAGATTTTAAAGCTACACTGGTTGTGACGTTCCTTGATCCAGGAGCTGCTTCTTTTTTACCTTGCACTTTTGTAAAGTGAGTATACTTTTTTTTCTTGAGACCAAGACAAGATAGCAAAGATAATTTTATCAGTGGTCAGAAAGGCAAATATTCAATGCCACAGAAAATGACATGAATACCTTGTTAACCCCACAGTTGAGGCAGACCATTGGTCTGACTAAACCAAGGTCCACTGATACTATGACAAAGATATGGGTAGCTCAAATGCCAGGAACTAAAAGAATTATCAATTAAAAATAAACAAACAAAAGGGTCATACATGAGGAGTCATCTAGATTGCTTGTTATTTCCTCCCCAAAGAGAATAGATACCCTGTCTTTGACAGTAAGATCAAAAAACAAAAACATATTCCAGTATTTCCTCCACTACTGAAGGAAAAGCTGTTTTAAAAATAAAACTAGACTTAATCTATAGTTGGGAGAATGGAATATGAAATATTTATTACCAGACAGTAAGATTCACTCCGAGAGGTCAAAAAGGCAAACTCAGGTTCTTGGGGCCCATGAGACACGCATCTCAGACAACAAAGTGTAGTTGACTCCCACAGGTGGGACCAGAGTTGGGACCTGTAGATCCATGCCAACTGGGCATGAAAGACCAAGAAACAAAGGTCAGCATTAAAAGTAATTTTATTTGCAATTTTATATTTCATATTTCAGAAGAACTGGGCTCTCAATGTAAGATATAGCAAATGTTCAAATTTTTAAAAAACCTCCAAGTTCCAAATAGTCTGTGTAAATTCTCAATGGTGGAAAATAAGTTACCTCTACATCAGTACTATGTTTTCAAAGATCTTACATATGTGTTGGGATCAGCGTTTAGTTAAGGAGTCATCAGCTTACAGGAAGGGGACTCAAGGTTTCATCTATCTTGTAGTCTAGAGGGAATACGGTTCATGAGCACAAGCGCATTTCATCTGCACGCACTTAGATAAAACGGCAGCTGGGTAAGATACCTGCTTTCCTTCTACAACATAATTTGCAATCTTTGTTCAAAGTACTTCATGTGTAAAGACTCACATCATAGCTCATACTACACAGAGCTTTATTTAAATGCCAATTATGTATTAAGAACTATCCTAAACTTTGGAAATATAGCAGTTAAAAGAATAGACCATGGCTGGTGTAGCTCAGTGAATTGAGTGCAGGCTGTGAACCAAAGGGTCGCCGGTTCGATTCCCAGTCAGGGCACATGCCTGGGTTGTGGGCCAGGTCCCCAGTGGGGGCCATGTGAGAAGCAACCACACATTGATGTTTTTCTCTCTCTCTCTCTTTCTCCTTCCATTCTCCTCTTTCTAAAAATAAGTAAATAAATAAATCTTTTTAAAAAATAGAAAAAAAACCTGTCCTCATCTTTGAAAACTGAGCCGTGCTTTACTTATTATAACATCCCTCGACTCATCTTGCTCAGTACCTTATAGGTATGCATAACAGATGCCAAAGAAATGGTTGTTAAATTGAATTGATTTTTTTATTAGAAGTTGACTTCTAAATGAAGTTGCATTGTAGCACTGCTTTTGTATATGAGTGTTTGGGAGCAATTATTTTATCAATCACACGTGAATTGTTTAAAACTCATCATTTTTCATGAACAGACAATACACTCACTGGGACTAATATTAGTTAGAAGGAATTAGCTAAATTGTTAGCTACTAAAACATAGCTGTTTTAATCTCAGTCTTTAAACTATTTCAATTGCTGGGTCATTACAATTAAAAATCCTTTTATATTTATTCATAGATACTTGAGTCCTTCCTTTCAAATTAAATCATTGAAGGACTTCCATATAGTGAAATTTAGTAAGACCTTTTTTCTTCATCCACAGCTTACTCATAATGAATACTCAATTTTTTTCTCAGTCACGAATATTGACAAAATTTCAAGTCAGCCAACATTGGTCAAACTGTGGGCAACTCCAAGACAGGGGCTCTATCCTCAAAATGTCCA
Source organism: Micronycteris hirsuta (assembly GCA_004026765.1). NCBI lineage: Eukaryota > Metazoa > Chordata > Mammalia > Chiroptera > Phyllostomidae > Micronycteris > Micronycteris hirsuta. The sequence goes on along the minus strand of PVJI01007178.1, from coordinate 13,161 downwards.
GCACAACCCCTTACGTAGAACAAAATGTCATTGTTAAATTGGACCAAACCTGCTGCTTTTGACTAAGAATCTTGTCATCTCACAACACTGCAACTGATTTCAGATTGTTTTTCTTCAGAATCCATTTTACTACTTTCTAACTTATAAGATGACATGGGAACTTGAAAATATAGTATATTTTATGCTATTCAGGTAGACTAAAAATTAAACATTTTTTTAAACAGGAAAAATTCTTGAACATATTTCTTTTCAAAGCACCTCAAAAGTAGCTTTGGTTTTGTGATCTCGGTCTCCTAGGTTACATCAGGTGTCTCAGGTTGTTTCTTTTCTCCTTCTTTTTATTTGAGGAACAAACTGAAAATCTTTAGAATAATTCCTTTGTTCTGTTTCCTATTATAAACAACAAAACATCATTTCTGTTTCCCCTAGATACCAAGCCATTCTTCCTCTTAATACAAGAAAAAGTACCTCCTGTCTAAAAATGTCTTGCACCAGCACTTCCTTGTAAAGGAGAGTAATTTAAACATATGTAGTGGGATAAATATCCATGTGTTTGAATGTGCAAGAAGCAATATTTCTATGTTATTTTGTAAGAAGATAATTTCCTTAAAGCCCCATTTCATCTGATGAGAAATAATATAATCTCAGTCAACAGCTCTCCTAAAGTTAGGCATTTCAGGTAAAATTTAATAAACTTTAGTTAAAACATCAATATAGGACTCCCCATCATATTTTTCTCCACACTAAGTATCTTCTAAGTTACTGAGCAGAGATCACCCAGGGTCATGGCAAGAGGATGTGGTATTTGTCCATGCTGGACGATGCACTGTCCAGGTCGGACCCTCTGTAAGTACTGAATTCCCTGTCTTAGGAACTGGATTCACTGTTCAGGCAGGATTATCCATACAGGCTGGATTCATTTCCCATACTAGTACCTGTGGCCTTTGGATGTGGTCAGTTCCTCGTACTGAGACTCTCTATGTGTACCATCCACACTGATTGTCTCTATTCTGCTGCCCGCACACCAGGGTGGGGACCGGAACTCCAACACAGTTTCCAGGCAAGAGCAAGACACACCTCTCTTCTCTTCACATATCTCCACACCCAGTGATGGCTCTATTGCTAATCTCAGAGTGGAGGGGCAAGAAACAGGGCTTTTTTTCAGAAACCATCAGTAACCTCCAAGTATCTTGCTTACATTTCCAACAATTTTTGCTTCATCTCTGCCTTTCAGAATATTTACATAGGCTGGAAGAGAGAATATTATTGTTTATGACAAAAAAAATTGATGACCTGAGAGCTCTGCTTTTGAAAAACCAAAATTAAAATTGTTAAAGTTCAAAATTATTGTCTCTGTCTTGGCCTTCAAAAGAACATTTGAAGAACAAAAACACCAGTCTCTTCCTCAGTGCTGCCTACAGAGGTGGCAGCGGTCTCTTACTTGGCACCATGGCTGCCCTCAGACCTCTCGTGAAACCCAAGCTTGTAAAAAAGAGGACCAAGAAGATCATCCAGCACCAGTCACGCCAATACGTCAAAATTAAGTGGAACTGGAGGAAACTCAGAGGCATTGACAGCAGGGTGCGCAGAAGATTCAAGGGCCCAATCTTGATGCCCAACGTTGGTTGTGGGAGCAAGAAGAAAACAAAGCGCATACTACCCGGTGGCTTTCGGAAGTTCCTGGTCCCCAACGTCAAGGAGCTTGAAGTGCTGCTGATGTGCCACAAATCTGACTGTGCTGAGATTGCTCACAACGTCTCCTCAAAGAACGGCAATGCCATTGTGGAAAGAGCGGCTCAGCGGCCATCACATCACCTATGCCAATGCCAGGCTGTGCAGCGAAGAAAATGAAAAGACAGATTGTGTACACACTGTATTTATGTTAATAAAACCTTAAAGTCCTGCCAAAATAAAATAAAATAAAATAAAACACCAATCCCTAACCTTTCTCTCCTTCTGGACCTCCACAATATCAGCCTACCCTCGAGACAACAATCCTACAATGTTCCAGCTACCCAGACTGTGTGAAAGGTGAGATACATGCATGGTTCAGGGTCCAGGCTATAAAAAGAAGCAAAGTAAGTTATTTCAAATACAGGAAGTTTAATACAGGCCATTAGTTGGTGTGAAAGGTATTGAAAGTTAATAGAACGGCCCAGGTGGTGTGGCTCAGTGGATTGAGCGTGGGCTGGGAACCAGAGGGTCCCAGTTCGATTCCCAGTCAGGGCACATGCCTGGGTTGCAGGCCAGGTCCCCAGTGAGGGCCATGTGAGAGGCAATCATACATTGTTCTTCCTTCCTCCCTTCTCCTCTCTCTGGAAATGAATAAATAAAATTTAAAAAAAAAAAAAAAAGAAAGTTAATAGAACAAAAATTGAACTTTGAGAAAACTTTAAGAGGCAGCCACACCCCTAGGTCTTGGAGAACAAAAAGGAAAAGATAGGTGTTACTAGGTCCTAGGAGCTCAGAAGAGGTCTGACCAGTGAAGGAATGCTCCCAGCTGGTGCACAGACCTCAAGTGTGGGCCCCGCATAGCTGGCACTAGGATCTCTGAGGGGACACTACAACCCAACGCTTGAACTCCTGAGGAGGGTACTACAGTGGCTGGCTCTCAAACCTCTGAGGAAGGCACTGCTCCTCTGATCTTGGATTCCTGAGGTTGCTCATTGAACAACTGGTGCTCAGAGATCTAAGAAACCACTGTCCAGCTAATCTTTAGACTTTTGAGGGGCTGTGCATGCCTCCCAGTGGCACCAAGATCTCTGAAATGAGGCTTCATGGAGGCCGTTTTCCAGTACTCTGAGCAGGTGCTGCACGCCTGCTGCTTAGACCTGTGAGGGGATACCTGGAAGCTGCTACTTGGCATAACCCACCCCCCAAAAAAGCAGTAGTTGTCCACTGCTCCTGTAACTCCTGCTGCTAGAAGAATGTTTACAGGACTTGGGATCAGGATAAGTGTCCCTTCTCCCCTTCTCATGCTTTCCGGTCTCCTGTCAGTTCCTCCCACTGCAGCTGCAAGGGAGTCTTGAAAATGTAGTTCAGAGACTCTTAGCCTGGCATCACAGAGCCAAGTATAGAAGGGTGGGCATGAGTTAAGAAATACTAGGTTACTGGAGATAACTGTACTTGAACAATTACAAAAAATAAGTAAAAAGAAATACTAGTATAGTAGCTAGCTCATACAGTACAAAAAGAAACTGTATCACTGGAGAGAAGAACAATGAGGATATTTCAAAGTGTTGTAAAGGAGATACTTTTCAAGCATAGAGGTACCACAGAAGTACCTAGACCCAGACATGAGTCCTCCCATCTGCCTTCAATCAAAGAAGCTTATAATTTTTATTTTTATTAACAAAAGGTTGGAACTTAATGTCTTAAGTTATTAGATTACTATGACTATGTTAGACACTAAGTAGGTACCTTAATAAAATGAAACCTTTGGAACAGGTAAGTTTTGCTGAAGAAACAAGGGGAGCAAAATTTTAGCCTCTGCCCACTTGGGCAAGACCTGCAGTGGGGAACCTCAGGAGCTGTGATCTGCATCATCTGCACCATCACTCGATGGGCAAAGCTAAATCAGAAGAGGCATAGTGGGGCCAAGCTAGCCATCAACACAACTTGTATCTTACAGTTCTTTGGCCCTGATCAACTGGACATAGCCTGTTTACTTCCAGTCACAGACTGAGTTAAGCTATGGCTATTCTTGGTCCCCCACCTGATTTCTAGCTCCTGATTTGGGCTCTCACTGTACCTTCTTTTGTCCTTATTATGATCAATTTTATGTCTCAATTTGGCTGGGCAATGGTGCCCAGTTGTTTGGTCAAACAGTAGTCTATATATTGCTGTGTAAGCATGTCTTAGATGCATTTAACATTTCCAATCAGTAGACTTTGATTAAAATAGATTATCCTCCCATTATGTGAGTGGGCCTCATCTGATAACTGAGGCGTTAAGAACTAAGACTGAGGTTTCTTGAAGAAGAAGGAATTCTACCTCAAGCCTGCAATACAGAAAACCTGCTGGGGTTTCAAGCCTGCTGCCCTGTGGAATTTAAATCCAAGACTGAAATATCAACTCTTCCCTGAGTCTCTAGACCGCCAGCCTGCCCCACAAATTTCATACTTAACATCCCCACAATTGTGTGAGCCAGTTCCTTAAAATAAATCCCTCTCTCTATGTATACATGTGTGTGTGTCTATCCTCTTGGTTCTGTTTCTCTAGAAAACCCCAACCCACAGACCCCTCACTCCCTCCTGCCATCCCCCAGTATTAATTCTAGTCATCGTTGGTTACCGCTATTTGGGACTTCCAAGTCTAGTTATGAGCACAGTTTCGGAAATACCCCTTGCTGGGTTAAGTATATCTTTGACTTGTTCTATATGCTTCCCAAACAGTTTCAAGGTTTCCAGCAGCCTTGACCAGCCTCCCATCCTCCCGAGTGACTAAAAATGGAAAGTCATTTATCATCTTCTGACTCCTAATCACCAAAATATGGCCTTCCTAGGGCTTCGCATCCCAGCTGAAATTATTTATTGAGCTGCTGACAGCCTCCACACTGAGCAGCCGAGGCACTAGAGCTCTGTTGATAGGAGGGGACAGGGCCTGCACAGTAACCAGGCAGAGTGAGGGTCATGGCCATGGGCTTCACCTGCTACCCCACCGACTATGGGGATATCTGTTGTGAAGAAAAGGACTGGGGGTTTATATATGTAGTTTAATATACTGTTCAAATGATGAAGTACCCAGCTACTAAATTGTTTTTTACTTTTCCCTAGAAAAGGAAAACAAGCCTTGGGTGTTTTCAGACTGATTACAAAGGTTTTGCTCTGAATTTTATTGAAGCAGATGCATTTAGCTGCTCTTTATGTGGCTAAAAGCCATGCTCACCCAAATCACTCATATCTTTCTGTCACTCTAATTGCTTCACAATTCACTTTTAGAAACTCTTAACAGCTTTCCTGTCCATTATGAAACATCACAGAGAGAGCTGAGGCTGGTGTTCAAGCACGCAGACTTCCCTACAAGCATCTCAGTGCCCAGACTGGGAAAGCTAAATATTTACTGAACCTCATCTCTCCAAGGTCAGCAGAGACCTTTTGCTAACAAAATCTGATGACCTTTTATCTGTCCTTAGTCTATTTGACCTCCTCCATTCATTTCAAAAACATTTCCTGAGGGTTTCCTGGGTATCTGGCTCTATCTAGGTGCTAGGGACAAAGAGATCAACAAGACATGGTTTCTGCTCCCAAATGAAGTAAAAGAAGGAGAGTTATTAAAATATGTGTGGTGGTTCCAAAAATTATGTGAATTAAAGGTATGCGTGAAGCAGCACAGAAAAAGACCACCTTATTCAGGCTGAGCTCTCAAGGGATGGCTTCTGGAGGAGGTAGCAGGAAGTAATTCATAACACGTAAGTAGGAATTAACTCATTGAATGAGGGGAAGAAAAGTGACCCAGAAGAACTTCCTTATGTAAAAACAGCAAAGCGTGAAAGAGCAGGAAGCATTCCAAGAACTGCTAGAAGACTGACCAGAGGAAAAAAAGTGTATGGGGAGTATACCAGATAGGAGGCAGGACAAAATGGGGTGTGGGGGTGGCCCCAAAAGATTTTAAAGGAGCACTCTGAGAGTAATATGGAAATAGACTGCTGTGAAAAAAGGGGGGTAAGCAAAAAGATTCTTTAGAAAGTTATCAGAGTAGCCCACGGGAGAAATGATGAGAACCTGACTATGGAAATGGCTGAGTCATCCTGCCTTTAAACGAGATGGTACATGCACTCCAATGTTCATAGCAGCACAATTCACAATAGCCAAGTGCTGGAAACAACCTAAGTGCCCATCTACAAATGAGTGGATCAAGAAACTATGGTACATTTACACAATGGAATTCTACGCAGCAGAGAGGAAGAAGGAATTTATACCCTTTGCAAAAGCATGGATGGAACTAGAGAGCATTATGCTAAGTAGGCCAGGCGGTGAGGGACAAATACCATATAATCTCACCTTTAACTGGAACATAATCAACAAAAGAAAAAAAGCAAGAAAAACATAACCAGAGACATTGAAATTAAGAACAGTCTGACAGTGGCCAGAGGGGAGTGGGGAGGGGACAATGGAGAGAAGGGTTTTCAGGAACCACCATAGAGGACACATGGACAGAACCAAGGGGGAGGAGGGAGACAGGGAAGGGAGGTGGGGTTTGAGAGGGTGGGGGAAGGGGAAGGGAGAGGATGCAGACAACTGTAATTGAAAAACAATAAAGTAATTATTTAAAAAAAAAATGAGATGGCACATGCAAGAATGCATCCAGTGGTGAGAGGATTCAGTGTAACATTTTGAGAAGCAAAGTCTTCACAGAGCAAACAGATACAAGGTTCTGGCTAGAATATTGATATGGGAAATGCATGTATGCATAGCAATTAATAGAATTAGTATGTTTAAAATCAATAGACTGTGAGTCAGGACGATGACCTGAAGATAGAACTTTTTTAAAAAAGGATGACATTTCTTAGAAGTACAAAAGGTGATGAGCCTGAAGAACAGGGGAGCAGTCAAGAAGAGAAAATCCAAAGGACAGCAGTATCAAAGAGGCATTTAAAACCATTGACTACTGCCCTGACCACTGTGGCTGAGTTGATTGGGTATCATCCCACAAAGTGAAAGATCACCAGGTTCAATTCCCAGTAAGGGTATGTGCCCCTGTTACTGGTCCAGTCCCTGGATAAGGCACTTATGAGAGGCAACCGATCGATGTTTCTCTCTCACATGATATTTCTCTCTCTCTCTCTTTCTCCCTCCCTTCCCCTCTCTCTAAATATAAATACAATCTTTTAATCTTTTAAAAATAAAAAAAAAATTAAACCATTGACTGCCAAGGAGAGGATATGTGTAAAAGCTGATAGGCTGTGTGGGTAATGGAGGTGATGGTTTCGAATTATGTGCTTTGTTCTTTTGCCTTTCTGAGTAAACCATATTTCACATGAGTCATCTATCTGCCTATGGACAACTAAATTTGTTACCTAATAAATGTAAAGAAAGGACAAAGAGAAAGTTCGTTTTTTATACCTTACATACGATTGGATATGCAGCAAGCAGTAAACCTTGCTCAGCAGGTTGTTATCTTGAGAAAGAATAGGCTGAAGGACTTAGAATATAGGGCTTACTAACATGGCGGGCTACCCCTTCCCCCTACCGACAACCAGGACAGGGAAGGGAAGATATAATAAAGAAGAAATAAAACAGCTATCTGGCTGTTTCTGGCCGGGGGTGATGGAGAAAGAGATTGGAAGGTGTCAATCTTGCATCTTCCATTTCCACTTCCTAGACTTCAGGGAGATGTTTGTTATGTAAGTGAGGATAAGATCAATGGTAAAGATACAGGCTATTAGCTACCCACTCATTTTCTTACGGATGACTCTGTCCCCTTCCCCCCAATACAACCTGGGCCACAGCCATAACTCCTTGATGGTACAACGTGTGCATAAAAAGAAAGGTTCAGGGGTTGAGCTTTCTCAAACCTCCCGGTTTCTGCACTTGTGCAGCTGAGGAATAACATGCCTGCCAAGGGGCTTGTTGGGCAGAGAGCATGGTGACATTACAGAGTAGATTTAGCAAACACTGGGGCAGCAGGATGGACAAAGGCCAAGGCAGTCACTTAGGGCAAAGTGAGGACGAGTCAGCTGGGAGTACTGCTGGATCCTTGCAAAGAGAACAAAGTGACATCAGCTGTACACTGCCTCTAACAGGGCCGGCAGCACCCAGTCAGCCAAGAGACATTGCCCCTGAGAGCAGCAGATAACTACAAGCGCTTATCCCAGGGCAACGATGAGCCATGGAAGCCCTTCCCTGACACACTTGGATGCGTCGTTTATGGAAGAAGGCCACCTGAAAGACTGAATAAATATTTGCCCCAAAGAAGACACAAACAAAAAACCCCTCCTAGTATCATACTGACCTTTGTTTATCCCAGATGACACAGCCAGTCAGTCTGTTCTCCTACTACACCATAGATAAAAGCTCAGGAAAAAGATGAAATTCATTGTAGATAAAATAAAGAATTTAAATTTTTCTTCACATTAGAATGTAAGCTCAATTTGCTACCTTGCTGTATAGATAAAAATGGAACATAACATTTGCCAAAGTCTATTCCATAGAACACTGATTTTTCATAATGTTGACAGATATTATGCAGGCAAAAATAATAATAATAAAATTTAAAATCTATGGTCATTTTACATTGGGCTAAAAATAAACAAAAAAATTTAGTGCAAAATCTTCTAGGAGTATTTATTTTGCTTACAACAATTCTGAATCTCCAAGAGAGAGCAGATACTATGCCTCATTTCCCATATATTTATCCATGAAATTTGCTTCATAGAGCACATCTCTGAAGACTTCTGGAAACACTTCTAGCATTTAAAAATGGAGATGCCTTCAAATCTTTAGAATTAGGATCAGGAGCCCTATAGTCCAGTGTTTTTGCCTCTGCTATGGTTTATTTATCAGCTGGAAACTTGAGCTGTTGCTAAACAGGGAAGTCCAGAACTAGCGCTGAGCAAAATGTTGAAGCTGTACAAACGAACATTTTCTGAGCACAGAAGTTCAGTTTTCTCCACTTTGGGCACATTTCCTCCCACTCCTTCCCTCCTCAAAAACACCTCAGAGTTTTTGTTTGTTTATCCTAAAGAACATCAATTATTTCTGGACTGCGATAGTGGACCAACCACACAAGTCGCCTCCTCTTTTTCACAAGAATCAGTGGCAGTGGAGTGTGGCGGGTAAGAGTCTGAAGACAGACTGCCTGGGTTTGTTTGAATCCTGCTTCAACGCTTCCTTGCTGCATGGTGATCTTGGAAAAGTTACTTAGCTTCCCTAATCCCAATGTCCTCATGTGCAAAGTAGACTAAATATTTTGTCCATGGACCATAGTTTGCCAACATGTGTTCTATAGCGTGCTTATGTGAGAAATGCCAAGTAGGTTCTAGACTAAAAACAGAATTCCACCCGGCTGGTGTAGCTCAGTGGATTGAGCGCGGGCTGGGAACCAGAGGGTCCCGGTTCGATTCCCAGTCCGGGCACATGCCTGGGTTGCGGGCCAGGTCCCCTGTGAGGGCCATGTGAGAGGCAACCATACATTGCTCTTTCTCCCTCCCTTCTCCTCTCTCTGAAAATAAATAAAAAAATTAAAAAATAAAAATTAAAAAAATAAAAACAGAATTCCAGGCTGCTTTTATACACAAAAAAGAATGGTCATAGCAATTTAGACTCTGTCTGATGTTCTCTTCACTAATTTACTAATTCTTAAACAATTAGCTTTTTCTAAATATTTTAATACTTATTATAAACACATCAAAAATTATTAATTTATTAAATAAGATTTCCCTAGACATTTGGATATTGATTCAAAGTAACTTATTGTACTCCTTACAAGTCTAATATATCAGCCCCTAAAAATGCTTTAAACACCTTAAAATAATATACTGATGCAATGCTCCTAGAATTGACTAATACAGATATTGCAAAACTAATAGAAAATCACTAACATCAAGGTTTAAATATGTTTATTATCTCTTTTATTTTAATATACATTTTCTTTTTTCTTATCCAGCTACAATGTTACTCATTTACCCTGAGTGACAAGGTACCTTCCTGACCTCAGGAAGCTAAAGCTGAAAATAGGGTTTCAAAGTCTGTAACTGGACCTAAAACCACACATCTTGGGTCATGTTCCCATCTTGTCCTACCCAAGACCATCATCCACTTGGAAGTGTCCCTTTCCATAGGTAGACTTTCATTGCATAAGAAACTGTCTAAATTATTAGCTCTAATTTTCCTTTTGTAACCTAAACTTTTCACCCAAAATAATGCTTATTCTGAATATCCTATGTCTATAGAACAGCTTGTATAGACCTACTTTGCCACTGTTTTTTCTCCATATACTTCCTTCCTTTAACAATCCAGTCCTTCTCTGTTTTGTAACTGCTGGTTGGAAAAGTAGAACTTTAAAAACCAGTAGGGCCTGGACACAAATTTTCCTTAGAATTCTCAGCTTTGAATAAATACATATAGACTTGTAGAGAAAAGGAGGCTAAGCGTTAATGTGGAGTCGTATTATCTCATGTGCCTACTTCCAACATTAAATAAGAAAGAAAACACTAAGTAAAGACATAAAATTTAAAAATATCTAGCTCATTTAATAAAATGAGATTTAGAGAATTTCATAATTCAAGTTCCTTATTTGGAAATTCATTCGCACTAACACATGAAGAATAAAACCAACACAATTCATAACTTCTGTTGGGTTTCTTTAAAGTTGTTTAGATATTATTTTAAGAGTCTCACTGGCGTGTGAGTGTATGTGTGTGTCATAGGTCCTCAATGAAAAACCTTTGAAGGCAGGAACCACATCTGCCACTTTTTATACCCTAAACAGTTTTAAAATTCTGTGCTCACCAAGGGTGTTAAATAAATGTTACTAAATTATTGGCCCTAAGGATCTCTGGAAGTTTTGAATAGTTGACTTTAACAGCTTCATTAACTGTCTGTAATCACAGAAAGTTGAGATCAGCTTAGAGCAGTACATAAATCCTTCTGTTTTATAAGACCAATAAAAATATTGAAATTACAGCCCTGGCTGGTGTAGCTCAGTGGATTGAGCACGGGCTGGGAACCAGAGGGTGCCAGTTCGATTCCCAGTCAGGGCACATGCCTGGGTTGCAGGCCAGGTCCCCAGTGAGGGCCATGTGAGGGGCAACCATACATTGCTGTTTCTCTTCCTCTCTGTCTCGCTCCCTTCCCCTCTCTCTAAAAATAAATAAAATCTTTAAAAAATATATTGAAATTACAGTGATGGGGTCCTAAATGTGAGCCATAAAGAAAATTATTTCTACCCTATGTGAGTATATCTGAATGTTCCTTCTTTTTTTTCAATCTAATAAAATATATGTTAATAGTCCAATGGCATGTATTGAAATCTCCTGGATCCCAAACAAATTTTGCTTAAAGTGACCCAATCCTGTTTTCTTGAGATTCTAGAGAACCTTGAACCTGAGCAAGGTTCTCTTGGACCTGAGCAAGTATATATGCCTTGTTCTCAAGCTTTATAACAATTAAATTTCTGAGTAATAACCAGAGTATAGCATTTTAAGTGCAAAGACACATACATACAAGTATATGTATGTGTTTTAGGTGCCATTTTTGTTTGGTGACTCTTAAAGAATTACACAAATTTTCAGCCTAACTGAAATAGTGACTTTCCCCTATTATTGCAGAAAATAGTAAGATTTTTCACCTGTCACCAGAAAAACATCTCACTTGCCTTTCATCAAAGTATCACAACCAATGAATAACATGACTTTTAGTTCAACATGGAAACAGTTCTTCCACACAAAAATTTTATATAATGTTAAATTTATTTTTTTCAATCTGCCACATTGGGAAAGGGTTCCCTGCGAAAGCATTCAGCTTAAAAGTCACAACTTTACCTTGCTATTCTTTAAGCTCTACTCAGAGGCAAACAACAAGAAAGAGAAATGAAACATAATACATCACAATACAAACTACAACCCTATGCAGGAAGCCACCTATGGAAGCATTGTTATGTTGACCCTTCACCATTTGTAACACGCCCCGTTCTAAGTGCATACTACACACTAGGTCATAAACTCCTCCAAGTCGGGTCTTTATCCATATTTTATAATTTTGTGTCCTTATATCACCGTCTTCTCTAGTAACTGTTGCAGAGACTCATACAATTCAGGCAGTGCTTAACAAATAGCCTTTGAAATGTCATTACATGGAATCACACTAAGCCACCAGCACAGGTATTAGATTTGATACAGGAAGAGAAAGGGAAGAAGGTTATGCCAACATTCCCCAAACTGTGTTCCCACGTATTCTGCAGAAAAAGAAAAAGAATTTGGTAGTTTAACCAGATTCAGTAAAATCCACATACTATATCATCTTAGAAATTGGCGTCCCAATGTGCATAAACTCCAAAAAGTCTTGTTGAAAACACTGTTCAGCTTAATTGTATACAGCATTTCCCAAGTGTGGTTAATTTTATGTGTCAAGTCCACTGGGCTGAAGGATGTCTACAAAGCTGGTAAAAAAAAAAAAATGTCTTGGTGTGTCTGTAAGGTCAGTTCCAAAGGAGATTAACATTTGAATTGGTGAACTAAGTAAAGCCATTGCCGTCTCCAATGTGGGTGGGCCTCATCAAATTCCTTGATGCCAAATAGAACAAAAAGGTGAAGGAAGGTCAATTCGCTCTCTGTTTGAGCTGGGACAGACATTTTCACCTGTCCTCAGACATCAGCCCTCCTAGTTCTCAGGCCTTCAGACTCAGATGGAGGGTTAAACTACTAGCTGCCCCTACCCTCATCCCAGTTCTCAGGCTTCTGGATTTCACTAAATCACACCATCATTTTCCCAGTTCTCTAGTTTGCAGAAGGCTGATTGTGGGAATTCTCAGCCTCCATAATCAAGTGAGCAAATTTCTATAATAAGTATCAGTTTTAGATGTGTGTGTGTGTGTGCACATGTGAGTATAATTCTATTGGTTCTATTTTTCTGGAAAACCCTAACATAGTAAGCATATTTGATAATAAAGCCTTTTTCAGAAGATATCTACTAACATTTAGAAGAACATCAGTGTCCTTCGAAACGAAATCTCAGATCTCTTCAGTTGTCCTGTTCAAAACAATATTCAAACTTGAGAAGGAAAGCCACAGGTTCCTGGACCCAAACAGACCGTGAATTCTGCCATTATTGGATTCATGTGACCCTGTGCAAGTTACTTACTCAATCTAAGCTGCAGTTTCCCCAAATGCCAACTAGGCAATAGGGCCTCCTTCCTAGATTGCTGTTATTGTTAAATAAGATCATGTACTATATTGCTTGTCATAAAATTTGTTTTATTCTTCCTCATAGAAAGGACTACCCATTACCCTTAGGAGGATAGAGGAAAGAAGGAAGTAGCACTCCCATTAGGTGAGTAGTAATCGATGGATGTGAGAAAATTAGGATCAATTAGGGTCAGTTCTCTTCTTCTAAAGTTAAGAAAAAAATTAAATACATTGAAAAATAAGTCAGATGTGTTAAAAAGTATGATAGTAAAATCAAAAGGATAAGGGCAGGGGGAGACAGTTTCCTACCGTGAACA
>PVJI01007177.1:0-79929 GCA_004026765.1 Micronycteris hirsuta | reverse complement strand
GGAGCTGGGAGAGGGAGACCAGAGAAGGAGGAGAAGAGAGGCCAGAGATCCAAAGGAGCTGAGGGCACGTGGACCCCAAAGGAAGTCCCTTAGAGAGTCCCCTCGAGAGAAAAGGAAGAACCAGAGATCCAGAGAGAGGGAGGGACAGAGGCAAAGCCACGCAGAGAATGACAAAGGGAGAGAGCAAGGCAGACCATATGAGAGACAGATGTAGAGAATGAGCAAATGGTTTAAAAAATATACATATATCAAGGGCCAGAGCCCTGGCAGATTGGCTCAGTTGGTTAGAGCGTCATCCCAACATGTCAAGGTTATGGGTTCGATCCCCAGTCAGGGCACATACAAGAATCAATCAAGGAATGTATAAATGAGTGGATGGGTCTGTCTCCTTTCCTCTCTCTCTCTCTAATATCAATAAATAAAAATATTTTAAAAACAAGGGACAGAGCTAAAGGCACAGAGAGAGGGTTAGGGACGGAGCGATCAGAGCAAAATGACACCAAGGGACACAGAGAAAGACGGACACAGGGACTGGGGAGACCTCACACTCGCACACAGATGGCTAAATAGGTTTTCGGGTGACTGAGTAACTGAAGGAGTGACAGGGAGCCCATGACCGAGAAAGACAGATGGGACATGAGGAAGAGACATACCGCAGACCCACCCTGCCCACCTGCTCCAGACTGCCCGGAGGACCTTGGTCCAGTCCCTTCCCATTCTGGGCCTCAGTTTCCACTCCATGAAACGAGGGGCGTGAAGTGCACAGTTGTGTTCCTGAGAGAGCCATGTCCTCAGAACATCTGAGTGACAGACAGACAGACAGATTCCGAGCCTAGGGAGAGACCTAGAGAGCCCGGCCCCTTCCCTACACACCCTCCTACAAAAGTGGCAGGCACACAGCAGGGCCAGCTGACCCTCTGTACAACAGTGACAGGCACACGCAATCGCGAGCAGCCTTTCTTTTAAACATAGACAGGTGCTGACACAGATATACACATGAAACATGCAATGACACGTGTGCCCGCCACACGGACGTCGTCACACGCAGACGCTTGCAGGTGACGGGCAGGCAGACACAGCAATGCACAGAGACCCAGGGGACCACTCCTGCGGCACGAGAAGCACACGCCGCCAGTCTGCTTCCTTGGGCGCCACAGGAAGCACACGCCCAGAGCAGGAACAGACTCCAGACCCACACGACGAGGCACAGAGATGATGGACGCCGCCCGTGGGACCACGACAGGTACAGGGAGGGCCCGGGGCACAGGCACACACACAGGGACGCAGAGGTTCCAACACACAGTCTCTCTCAAGTAACACCGTGTCTGGGCCCTGTCCTCCTCCACAGCCGAACCCCAAATCGAGCAGCCCCTGGGCTCCCGAGCCTTAGAGCTGGGGGTGCGTGTCTGCACAGTGGGGGCGGGGCGATGGCCTTGGTGGCTGCACAGCCACGTCCCCCCCCCCCGCTGCCCTGGCCCCATGGCTGCGGGGGCTGCTATCTGTGAGCAAACTGTCCTTGGGGTCAGGGACAGCAAAGAGCCAAAGGTCAGGTCGATGCCTCCCCCAGCCCCTCCCCCAGAGGCAGCCAGCTCTTGGGGGTAGGAAGGAGGGGGGCCAGGGAAACAGCAATTCAGGGGTTCAAGTTCCACCGGGCCCATCCAGCAAGGACAAGAGACATTCTGGGTGAGGCAGCAACGGTGCCTTTAATGTTCAGACACAGCCAGCATCCCACGTCCCAGGCAAGACCCAGACTTCAGTAGAAATCGCCCGGCCCCAGCAGTCCTTTCTGGCCTGTCCCGGACCGTAGCAGGGAACAGGCTCCAGACAGCGCCCAGGGGCGAGCTCCTTTCCATCCCTCCCTCAGCTCACACCCAAGGGACAGCGATGACGTGGCCAGCACCGGGGCTGTGGCGGCCGTCACGGGACACAACGGGACAGTGATTATTATCAACGGGGTGGCCACCGTAGCCCCCGATGGGCCAAAACAGATGTTACATGGGTGGTGGCCAACTCGCCACCTACGGGGGCTGAGAGGTCCACCCCCAAAAAGTGATCACAGCACCCAACGGGCCAAAGAAGATGCATCTGAACCAGCATCACCATGGCAACCAAAGGGTCAGCCGAGAGGATGTCCCTCCGTGTCCAAAGGGCCAACCAGGATGTCATCCCGTGTGGCGGCCGCCAAGAGCGCCCCGCGGGCCGGCCGATTCTGTCAATCAACATGGCAGTCTGCACAGCACCGGCGGCCCACGCGGAGGTCCGAGGCCGGCATCACAGCACCCGACGGGCTGCCACGGCGCCCACGGGAGCGGCCGTCACCACAGTAAGCAAGAGACCAACCGGATGCTGAACTGGCGGAGGCGGACGCCGCGGCCCCGGAGGATCAGGCCCGGCAGCCCACCCGGCGCGGCCGGGCCCGCTAGGAGGCGTTCAGCACGGAGCGGGAATAGAGGCCCGGGTAGTAGGCCCCGGGCTCCCCGCCCTCTGCCCCGTAGCCCCCAAACCCCACGTCCAGCTTGGGAGGCGCAGGTGTCTGTTCCGACATCAGGTTGTTGATGGAGAAAGGGTGGTTGAAGTTGTAGGGAGCGTCCAGCTTCAGCTCCCCGGGGAGCTCCAGGCCCGTGAAGTAGGGCGCGGAGGAGGGCGGCGAGCCGCAGTCCAGGGGCCCCGCGTCCTCCCCGCCCCGGGCCTCGGGCTCGGGGGGCGGGGGCGGCGGCTGCGGCGGGGAGGAGACGGTGGCAGCCGGCGGGGCCGCGGCGCTCGAGGCGGCAGATCCTGCGCCGTTCCTGGGGGCGGCGGTCCCGCCGCCGCCGCCTTTCTTCACCTTCTCCTCCAGCTTGAAGCGCTTCTGGCGGCGCAGGTAGCAGCCGTTCTCGAACATGTTCCCTGAGCTGGGGTGCAGGGCCCAGTAGGAGCCCTTGCCTGGCTTGTCTGGGGAGCGCGCCACCTTGATGAAGCAGTCGTTGAAGGACAGCGAGTGGCGGATGGAGTTCTGCCAGCGCTGCTGGTTCTCCCGGTAGTAGGGGAAGAGGTCCATGATCCACTGGTAGATCTCGCTCAGCGTCAGCATCTTGCCGGGCGCCTGCTGGATGGCCATGGTGATGAGCGAGATGTAGGAATACGGCGGCTTGGCGTGCGCCAGGGACCGCCGGTACCCTTTCGGCACCTCTCTCCCATGCACCAGCCCCGGGCCCGGGCCCCCGTACCCTGAGCCGCTGCCTCCACCACTGCCGGCACCCAGGCCTGGGAAGGGGGGGCCCAGGGGTGCCGTGGGCGCTGGGGGCGCCAGGGGTCCTGAGGGCAGTGGGGAGGCAGGGAGCCCCCCAGGGGAGTAGGGAGAGCTCAGAGGGTTCAGGGTCATGTAGGAGTTGAGGGGGGCCATGGTGGGCACTGGGGTCACTGGAGAGTAAACCTGCATGGAGAGAAGAGAGATGGAGAGGGGTCAGTGCGGCCCCACTTGCTGCTCAGCACAGGGTTGCTGGACTCACTGTGTGTCTGTCTGTCTGTCTGTCTGGCCACGACTATGAGTCCCTCCATCCTCGCTTTTCTCCGTTAACAGCTGTCTCTGGAAGTCTCTCTCTCACCCCTCCTTGTGCACTGCCCCCCACACTCCAATACACTGAAGCTCATGCTTTAAGGGGTTCTGAAAGTGTAGCCCAGGGGACACCCTGGGGCATCTCGGAGATCATTCTAGAGTTCAGGGGTCCAGAGGTCAAGCTGCTTTCACAGGGTGCTAAGATACAACTGGCCTTCTTCACTCTCTTTCCCTGCTGAGTGTCCAGCGGAGGCTCCGGAGGCCACGGGACTCGGGACCCCGCGCCGGACCCAACGCACACGCAGCTACGAGAATTCAGCTCCTTCCTGTGCAACCTGACACTGAAAGATTCGGGAAACTGTCACGGCGCCGCTCCTCTCACTCGGTGCTTCGAAATATCGTTACTTTAATAAAAATACATTATTTACACCAACAAATCACTGCTGTTTTAGAACTAATTAATACGTTAAAAATTTTTGTCCTCGGTTTTTATTTCTTATGTGGTAACCATTAAGATAGCCATAACCCACACCAACAAAAACAACTTGGGGTCCTCAATAATTTTTAAGAGTGTTGAGGGGTCCTGAGACCCCCCAAAACTAAGACCTGCTGATTTATCAAATAACCTAATCTATACATGTACTCTCTCTTCATCTTTTAGGTTATAAAATTACGATTTTTTAAAAAGATTTTATTTATTTATTTTTAGACAGAGGGGAAGGGAGGGAGGGAGAGAGAGAGAGAAACATCAGTGTGTGCTTGCCTCTCACGTGGCCCCCACTGGGGGCCTGGCCCAAAACCCAGGCATGTGCCCTGACTGGGAATTGAACTGGCAACCCACAATCCACTGAGCCATACTGGCCAAGGCTAAAATTACAATCTTTAATAGGTCACAAATGTTTGACTATCGCCCTGACTGGGGTGGCTCAGTTGGTTGGGCACTGTCCCACAGAGTGAAAGGTCGCCGGTTCGATTCCCAGTCAGGGCACACGTCTGGGTTGAGAGTTCTGTACCTGCCTGGGGCGTGTACGAGAGGCAACCACACATTGATGCTTCTCTCTCATGTCAACGTTTCTCTCCCTCTTTCTCCTTCCCTCCCCCTCTCTCTAAAAATAAAATAAATAAATCTTTTTAAAAAGTGTCTAACAGCCCAACTGGTATAGCTCAGTGGATTGAGCGTGGGCTGGGAACCAGAGGGTCCCGGTTCGATTCCCAGTCAGGGCACATGCCTGGGTTGTGGGCCAGGTCCCCAGTGGGGGCCATGTGAGAGGCAACCATGCATTGCTCTTTCTCCTTCCCTTCTCCTCTCTCTGAAAATAAATAAATAAAATCTTAAAAAAAAAATAAAACTTTACATAAAAAAAAGTGTCTAACAATCAGAAATCACGTTTCAACCTCATCATCTAATTACTATATACGGGGTCCGGCAGAAGTAATGCCTGCTTGAGTGTGGTTGGTAGGGTAATAAGATGGGTGTAATGATTTATAGTTTTAACTTGAACATTTCACCTAAAATGTCACATGGGGTGCTTGAGCGTGATATCGTTGTTACAGAATTACATGCTTACGATTTTGTAATAAAGAGGGGCATTACTTGTGCCAGCCCCTGTATATATCATCCAATCTAAGGCATCGCTGCTTGTAAATTGTGGTATTCGCTATCAGTAAGAATGGGGAAAAAGCCCAATGTGAATTATAATCTCTAGGCACCACTGGCTGTAAAACCCATTCCTTTTTCAGAAACATGCAGAAGGGGAAAAATGTGCATCAGGGAAACACAGCAGACATTGCTCAGTCTAAGTAACTCTCCACAGAGTCTTCCTTCCTTCCACTCAGCAAGTATTTCTTGGCCACCTACTCCGTGCCAGGCGCTGCTCCTGACACTGCACGGAGAGGCCCCCTTTCGTCTTTACAGCCGGCACTAGGACCCCCACTCCACAGCTGAGCAACCTGAGTCCCAGGGAGGTTGTCGGGGTCACACAGCAAGGGAGGGGCAGAACCGGGCAGACGGGCCGCAGACCTGCGTTCTGGACCACGCGGTAAAAGCCGTGACCGCCGTGACCGAGCCAGCTGACGGCTGACGGCTGACGTGCCTGCCCTCATGCAGCTGACAGTCCGGCAGGGAGGGAGCGAGAGGAGGAAACAAGGAAGTGTGGTGAATGGTGATTTCTCTCGCTCTGTGTGTATTTACTCCTTCCGTCCGCTGTCCTCCATCCTCCCCCCGCAGTCCTCCATCTGCTGGGCTACCCTGCTCCCTGTCCCTGTCCCTGCTGGGGTCTCATGGCCTCAGGGTGCTGCTCTAGCTCTTTGGGAGCCACCTTTGCTATGAGGTAGTGGGTCCCCTCTCTGCCCCTGTCACGGTGAGTGTGTGCAGGTCCCAATGTCCAGAGAGCAAAGGGAACTGCCAGGGTCACCCTGGGAGTCAGGGACAATTGGCAACCAACTCGGGTCTGAGTTCCAGTCGGAACTCTGTCCTCGCTCTGTCCCGTGTCCGTCCAGGGCCTCTTCGACTCTGTCTCTGTGTCTGTCTGTCCATCTCTCTCCCTGTCTCGTTACCACCACACTGCTTCACTCTTCCCCTGCCCACGGCTCTCTCCTGTCTTTCCCTTCCCCACTCTGTCTCTCTGCTCCCCACACTCCTGTCCCTCATCTCTCCCCACCTCTTTCCTCCCCAATGTCTCCCCTCTGCCTTCCTCTGCTCGTGACTCTCCCTAACCCCATCTCTCTCACCCCACCTGTCTCTCCCTCTGTCCCTCTCTCCCACTGCTCTGCCACCCCTTCCTCCTTCAGCCCGCCTTCGTACCCATCTGTCTGCCTTCTTCCCTCACTATCACCCTCTGTCCAGAATCTGTCCAGAAGTTTCACATCGAAATGGAAGCCACAGCCACTCCCCTCCCCCATGCACTGGTCTCCCCCCGGTTAGCTAGCTTTGCCCCCTCCCCAGAATAAGAGAAGAGATAAGGGGGGGTGACCGATTCACGGGATCTACAGAGGGTTCCTAAATCCCTCTACAACCCCCCTCCCACTTTTCCAATTCAGTCAGACTTTCTTGCATCAGAGAGGAAGACAGATGGGGACCCCAAGGCCCTCCTTTCCTGGCTACCTATCCACCCGGAAGTCCTCCCTGAGGTCTGACCTCCAGCACTCCAGCTGCCCTAATCCACAGTAGGTTTTCCCACGCCCTGGGCCTGGGATGAACCCCCAGTGTCCGGGTCTGAGCCGGATTTCCCTGCCAGGGCGGGGCTGAGATTGGGGGGAAGCCCTCAGAGGACCTGCACCCCCACCCCAGGAGGCTGAAATTTCTCCCCTTTCATTTCCTTATTGTCTCTGGGGGAGGGTGTGACGGGAGCAGGGGAAGGCAGTGTGAAGCCAGAACCTGGTTTCTAGCCCCAGTCTCCACCCAGGACCTCAAGCGGCCCCCAACTCTCCAGGAAGCTTCAGGTTTCCCATCTCTAAAAAGGGGGGGAGGAGTCGGACCAGCTGATCTGCGAGAACAGGAGGCCAGCGGGGACAATTTCCTTCCAGACAGCGAGCCAGCCTGGGGGTGTCCACATCACCTTAGCAAGAAGGCGTGGAGGGCTAGAAGCAGCGCGGGACTTCTCAGCTCTCAGCTGCTGAGTGAGTGCACAAGTTTCTCTCCCCGCTGTTCGGATGCAAGGGAAGGAGGTGGCCCAGCTGAGGAGAAGGCTGGGGAGACCCTCAGACAGTATTTCCATCTCCAGCCCCCCCCCATAGATCAACTCTCCCAAAATAGGCCCCCATGTGCTGATCATCTCTAGACTGTCTCTCAATTTCTGACACAATTTCCACGCAAATTGTCCCCTCAACTTCAGACTCCTCCATCCTAGACCCCACCACAATTTACTTAAGATGCGCCCACCTAAATACTGATTTCTAGTTGGTTCTGGTAAATCCTGTTCCCAGACTCTGAACTATCCAGGGGTTCAGCTGGGATCCCCCCACCATCTGGGAACCTTCACCTCCAACCTGGTCTCTGCCTTCTGACACCTCCCGCCACCGGTCTCCACCCTCTCCACACTCCCAAACCCCTCCCTGGTCGGCCTGCCCCACCCCACGTGCACCTCACACCTCCACAGCCCCAGGACTGGCCTCTCCCAGGCACCGTGCCAAGCCTTGCAGGCCTGGGGATCCAGGAGTCTCACCCTACAGCCTCAAACCCCAGACCTGCACTCAGGCACGTGGGGGCCCCTGTAACCCTCAGATCGCTGTCTCCTTGGAGAACTCAGCCATTCCAGCTTCCCTCCCCCACCTCAAGTTGAGAGTCCCCTTCCAGGTTAGGAACTTACATGTCCAGATCCCGGGGAACCCTCGCCTAGCGCCCTGCTCCCCACTCCACTTCACAAGGTTGACTACAGAGAGAGTGAGCTAAGGAAGAATCCTTGCTGCAAGAGGAATGCAAGTTAGACTTGGGGGAGGACTTTCTGCTGGGGTGAGGGGATTAAAGCTGTACCCTGCCCCCCCCTAATCCAGGGTGGTCTAGTAAGAAATGGGGCTGGTGAGGACATTAGCAATTACTGGAGATTACTGGAAGAGGTGCGAAACCTGAAACCCGCCAGCCTCCCACAAGTAGAATCCCTGCTGAGGGTCTCTAATAACAATTAAACCAGTGAAGTTCAGTTGGAAGGGGTAAGGGTCAGGAGTAGAGATGGGGGTTGGGGAATGGAAATTGACCCCTCTCCTACTCTCCCGCTCCCAACTCTGCCGCCCTCTGGGCCCCCATCGATCTGAATGCCAACTCTAACCCACCTGTTATTCCATACTTTCAAAATCCAAACTCTGTCTCTTATCTCTGAGCACGAACCCTTATCTCTGACCTTATCTTAGATCCCACTCTATCCCTGAACTCCAATTCCGATTTCTAGCCCGGAACTCCCATCTTTAACACTAGATTGTAACCCTGAGCTCCCACCGCAGACTTCCCTTAATGGTGACCTCCCTCTCCCACCTCTTTCTTAGTTCCTGTCTTTTCCCCTGATTTTGACCCGCTTCCTAATCCCTCAGCGCTGCCCCTATCCTGCTCTCCTGGAGGTCTGATTCCTAGCTTCGGTTTGTTCATTTCACTCTCTTTCATTTGGAGTCGCCAGTGTCGAACCCTCACGTTTAAGCTGTGTCCTGACCCTTGCCTAAATTTTCCTGACTCCCACTTATCCCTCACTCCGACTAAGCTACGGAAACGGCGCTCCCTCGCTCCTACACCTGGTCTCCGTGTCTCTGCTTCTCAACTCTAGTTGGGGCCCCCATTTGAGCCCACACCCCCATCCTTGACCCCATTTAAGCCCGCGCCTTGATTCCTGTCCCCCACTTCCCGCTCCGCCATCCCCGCGGACACACCTCGCCCGCCTCCGGGTAGTAGCTCCACTCCGCCAGGTCATGAGCCTCCATCTTCACCGAGCCCAGCATCCCCCGGGCCTGCGCCCCCACCTGCCCCCGCTCCGGCCCGGGGGGGAACCAAGCGCTTCGGATCTCCCAGCCCGCACGGCCCGAGTTCCGACCGGCACCCGCCCGTCCTACTGCCCAGGGTCCCAGCCGTCCAGGGCGCCGCGGGAGGCGGCCAAGCTTTATAGCAGGGACACCCCCACCCCCCGCCGCTCCCGCCCTGCCCGGGCTCCCCTCCCGCGCTCGGAGTGGGGCGCCCCCTGCGGGATTGCAAGGACATAGACCTCAGGCGCCGGGAGCCGCAATACCGGCACACGAAAGCTGGACAGGGCTGAAGAGTGAGGGAGCTACTGGTAGGAGACACTGCTGATTGATTATAAAGGCCCTGAAGGCAGAACTCTGGGGCCCTTCTACCCCAGAGGTTTTCAACATCTCGACAGGAGAAGGCGAATAGCCAGAGCTCAGCATGACCGCCAGGGAGGAAAGGGGCCTCAGAGCGCGGTAGACTCCAGGGTTCCAGATACGCGGCTATAAAACCGGGAAGAGACCCCTGCAACCACCTTCCCATTGGACGGACTGGAATATTGAAGCTTCCGACGGCTGGAAATGCTCTGAACTGTGTAAACGGCAAGGACCAAAGGTGGAGGGGGTTGGAGCCGCTATTCAGACCCCACTAGGGCACCAGACCACCTCCAAGACCTGGGAGCTTCGCAACCCGGACTCTCCATTCTCTCTAACATCAGCCGTCCAGGGACTCAGAACCACTGTGAACTTCATTTCCCAGAACCCTCTGTGTCCCTTCCCTCGGCCCAGACACTACACTTCCCAGAAGGCACGCGGTTCGAAGGCCGGAAACCAAGAGCCGCCCGGAGTAGTCTGGGGGAGGACCGAAGGCCGCTGGCGCGGCTTGCGGGGGCGGGGCGGGGGGCAGGCTGCTGCTTGGACTACATTTCCCGGCGGCACCGCGCACGCGACGCGTGCGCTGTGTCCCGGCGGCAAGCGGAAGATGGCGGTGGCGGCGTCTGCGAAGAGGTGCTGCTGAGGGTGCACGACGCGACGGACGCCGGAGCCGCGGTGAGCGGGGGATGGCGTGGGGGCCCGGGGACCAAGGGAGGAGGGGCCGTGCGGCGGCAGGGGCCCTAGCGGAGGGCTAGGGGCTCTTCGAAGACAAGGAAGCAGTGACGTCTGGGACTGTACTTTCTTCCCCTGCTCAGGACCCTTCCGCGGTTCCCCTGTGCCCTCGGGGCAAAGTTCCAACGTGGCCCCCAAGGCGCATCCGCCGGGTCGGCCTCGCCTCT
Organism: Micronycteris hirsuta; assembly: GCA_004026765.1. Lineage (NCBI taxonomy): Eukaryota > Metazoa > Chordata > Mammalia > Chiroptera > Phyllostomidae > Micronycteris > Micronycteris hirsuta. Next base: position 69,699 of record PVJI01007177.1, on the reverse strand, counting down.
GCTCGAGCCTCACTTTGAATAGCTGCACTGGCCTTTCGGTTCCTCAAACTCGCCACGCGCCTTCCGGCCTCCTGAATTTTGCACATGCCGCCCCCTCTGCCCGCAACATCCTTTTACCCATTCTGCTTGGCTAACTCCCATTCATCTTTCAGGTCTCAGCACCAACGTCACTTCCTCTGCGCAGCCCTCCTTTCCTGCCCTCCGTCCCGAAATCCGCTTGTTAAACGCTCTCGTAGGTCCCCGTCCCATTCTTTTGTGTCACGTGTGGTCTGATTTGGTTTTGGACCTTTGTTTGGTTGTTTGAATAATCAAATACCGTGAGCTCCACAGGTACAGGGATTGGGTGTGTGTTGTCACTGCTGTGTTCCCAGCACAGCGCCGGTCACACTGTACACGCCCAGTTAATGTTTGTGGAATGAATGAAAGATACTCCTGGGGTCATTCGGCGTGTGAGGGGAGTCGTGATACTCCCAGGTGGGAGTGGGGCAGCGGTAGTCTATGAGGAGTGCACCTGGAAGGAAGGGAAATGATGGTTGTTGGTAATAGCGAAAGACTCCAAACACCCCAAGTGTTCTTTAATGGGGAGACTGGCAGGAAAAAACCGATTACATCCACATAATAAAATACTATGCAACTGTAAAAAGGAACGAGGGAAATCCCTATACACTTATATGGAGAGCGGGCTCCAGCATGTATTAAGTGAAAGCAAATGAAAAGGAACAGGGCGCTCTGGCTGGTGTGGCCCAGTGGGTTGAGTGCCAGCCTGCGACCTGGAAGGTCACTAGTTCCCTTCCCCATCAGGGCACAGGCAACTGATTGCTTCTCTCACACGTCATATTTCTTTCCCTCCCTTCCTCTCTTTCTAAAAGTAAGTAAGTAAAATAAAAAAGAACAGGAAGAGGGTGTTAATTATGTACTCCCTTTTTTAGAAAAGAAAGGGAAATGAGGTGTATACATTCGAAAGATAAAAGGTGAAATCAAAACGTGGAAGAGGAAGGACACAGGGTAACATTTCGGTGGGCCTGACCGTATTATCATCATGAAAAGGGTGGAGGGGCTCATCATGAGAAGGTTCATTGTGTTCTGATGGGGGACGGCAGTATGCTGGTCGTTGGGAGCCTATGCCCCTTGGCTTGCGTGGACAGACTGCGGTGGAGAATCAGTTCCTTTCTGAGAGGCAGCACGCTCCGGGGTGAGGGGAATAGATTCTGCAGCTGTACTGTGAGGTCTGTATCTTGCAAACCTCGGTCAAAGGGACTTTACCTCCCACACCCTCAAGTGCCCTCAGCTGTAAAATGGAGATTAAAAATAATACCTGCCTTGGCCATGGCTGCTGTGGCTCAGTGGATTGAGCGCCGGCCTGTGAACCAAACGGTTGCTGGTTCGATTCCCAGTCAGGGCACGTGCCTGGGGTGTGGGTCAGGGGCCAGTGAGGGGTGTTCAAGAGACAACCGATTGATGTTTCTCTCCCTCTCTTTCTCCCTCCCTCCCCCTCTGCCTAAAAATAAATAAATAAATAAAATCTTTTAAAAAAAATACCTACCTCAAAGAGTTAGTGTTGTGAAGTTAAAAATAAGTTAACATGTATTAGAATTGTGACCAGCACGTATTAAATGTTCAATTAGTAATGGCATTATTTGTCAAACATTTTAGAGCCAAAGGGCAGAGGTGCTAAGCCCAGTGATTGAGAAGCCCTTTGCAATTCACCCAGCAGGTAATTATTGAATACTTACTAGGTGCCAAGCACTGTTTCATAGAAAGGAATAGTAAGTGAACGCACACCCACGCAAATCTCTGCCCTCACGGAGCTGACAAATATGTGGCTTGTTGATGATAATAATTGCCGTGGAGAAAACCAAAGCAACACAGAGAGGGCGGGAGAGGAAATTGAAATTTGAAATAGGGGGGTCAGGGAAGATCTCACTGCACATATGTTTCAGTTGAAGGCTGAAGGGACTGAGGAGGGAGAGGGTGTGTCAGTATCCATAGGGGAAGAATAGTCCAGGCAGAAGGGAGAGAGCCACAAAGATTTTGAGGAAGGGGTATGCTTGGCGTCTGTGTTCAGGAGACAATGCTTGGCGTCTGTGTTCAGGAGACAACAGGAGGCTGGAGCAGCTGGAGCAAAAAGTGGTGAGGGCAGTGAAGGCAGAGGTGGATGGGGCCAGGTCATTCATACAAGGCCTAGCAAGCCTTGGCGAAGATGTTGGCTGTGACTCAACCAAGATGTGGGGGGAGACAGGTGGAAGGGAGACTAGGAAGGAGGCTGTTGGCTGGTCGTTCATTCAGCAGATACCTGGCACACAGTATAACTAGCATACAGTCTATGTTCCTTTTAAAGACATTGGCCCTGGCTGGTGTGGCTCAGTGGATTGAGCACCAGCCTGCAAACCAAACGGTCACTGGTTCAATTCCCAGTCAAGGCACATGCCTGGGTTGCAGGCCAGGTCCCCAACAAGGGGCACATGAGAGGCAACCGCACATTGATGTTTCTTTCCCTCTATTTCCCCCTTCCCATCTCTAAAATAAATAAAACCTTTAAAAAAAATTGAGTTAGAAAAATGTGTCTTTTTCATTTTCACCTTCCTCAAATTGTTATTTACAATTTATGCAGTACATTCAGATCTTTTTTTTTTTTTAATCCTCACTGGAGCACATTTTTCATTGGCTTGAGAGAGAGAGAGGAAGGGAGAGAGAGAGAAACATTGATTGGTTGCCTCCCGTACACACCTGACCGAGGACCCTATGCACCTGGACTGGGGAATGGAACCCGCAACCTACATATGTGCCGTGACTGGGAATCGAATCCACAACCTTTTGGTTATGGGATGACATTCTGACCAACTGAGCTACACCGGCCAGGGCACCCTTGGGATCTTTTCCTGTGTACGTAAAAGGAGCAGGTGTATTATCTCTTCCTTACTAGGTATGCTCACTCACCTGCTCCCAGGACAGGCCTGAGAGAGAACGCTGTTACCACCCCTGGTTCACAGAAGAGGAAACTGATTCGGGCCATTCTGTGTACACGCACAAACTTGAACAAAATGGATGCAGCTGATATTTTCTGTGATACAAGAGACTGTTGGGGACATCTTTGTGTGATTAGGGCACACCAAGAGCCACCAGAGTTGTTTTTTTTTTCTTTTTAAATAAAGATTTCACTTATTTCTTTTCAGGCAGGGGAAGGGGGGGTGAGAGGGAGAGAAACATCACTGTGTGGTTGCCTCTCACATGGCCCCCCACTGGGGACCGGGCCTGCAACCCGGGTGTGTGCCCCGACTGGGAATCGAACCGGGACCCTTTGGTTTGCACGCCTGCGCTCAGTCAACTGAGCTACACCAGCCAGGGCTACCATAGTGTTTTTTATCATTTCCTTTCTCTTCCACTTTTTGGTTTATCCTTTCAGGTATTTTTTTCTTTTTCCTTTTTTTTTTTTTTAAGATTTTATTTATTTATTTTTGGAACGATGGGAGAAAGAGAAGCATCAATGTGTGGTTGCCTCTCATGTGGCTCCACTGGGGACCTGGCCCGCAACCCAGGCATGTGCCCTGCCTGGGAATCGAACTGGCGACCCTTTGGTTCGCAGCCCGTGCTCAATCCACTGAGCTACATCAACCAGGGCTTTTTTTTTTTTTTTTTTAAACAATTATACATAATTCCTTCAGTAAGCATTGTATTCCACTCTGCATGTTTTCACTTAATATATGCCAGAGCCCTCTGTTTATTAGTATATAGAGATTTTTCTCATTCCTTTTTACAGTTGCTTAGTATTTTATTGTGCGGATGTATCATAGTCGTTCAACCGGTCTCCTTAATTGAGACTACCTGGGTTGCTGATGGTTTTTTGCTGTTAGGAGTGGTTTTGTGGTGATATCCTTGTTTCACAGTGTGCCAGTGTGACTTTAGGACAGATGCCCAACAGTCTCCCCTCCCCACCCTACCCCACATCTTTTTAAACACAACTCCGTAGTATTCCAGAAAATGGCTGAAGCGTAATTTCTTCCTTATTTTTAAAGATTTTATTTATTTATTTATTCTTAGAGAGAGGGGAAGGAAGGAAGGAAGGGAGAGAAACACCAATCAGTTGCCTCTTGCACATGCCCTGACCAGGACCGGGCCACAACCCAGGCCTGTGCCCTGACGGGGAGTCGAACCAGTGACCTTTGGCTTTGCAGACGACGCCTGACCAAGTATACTACCCCGGTCAGAGCGAAATGTACTTTCTTTAGGCCCTTTCTGATATATTGAGCGCTTACTGTGTGCAGGGTTTTGCAGCTGGCGTTCCTCGGAGCCCTACTTCAGAAAGCTTGCTCTGGTGTCCCATCCGGAGTGCACAGCCCAGGCGGGGAGACTGAGACCAGCACGGCGGCGGCTATGTGTTCACTCGCTCTGTCCTTCAGCGGTGGTTGTGGTCAGCACGCTCTGTGTGAAGTGCTAGAGCTGAGGCTTGGTACTGCCTCCAACCTGAGCCCCAGTCTCCCCCAAATTACAGCCCTTGTGTCCACATACAGTCTGAGACAGACCCTGGGGCGGGGAGGGCCTTCAGAAACTCCAGCAGGGACCCGACAGGCTGGAGAGGAGGGTCGAGCCTTGGTGGATGGCGAGGCGAAGGTCCGGCCCATCTTTTTCTTCTCCAGGGAACGCTGAAGAGCAGCCATGGCAGGCAGCAGCGGGGACAGCGTCACTCGCCGGAGTGTGGCATCACAGTTTTTCACGCAAGAGGAGGGGCTGGGCATCGACGTCATGACCACCTCAGAGAGGGTGAGTGTGGAAGTCGGGCTCTGAGAGGGGAGGCGCAGCCCCGGGCGTGCCAAGGGGGCTGGGCTGGCGGGCCAGCAGCACCACCTGCCTCTCCCCTGCTTCCAGGTGGTGGACCTCCTGAACCAGGCAGCGCTGATCACCAGTGATTCCAAGATCACAGTGCTCAAACAGGTGAGGGGTGGGGCGCGGGAGGCTGCGTAAAGAAGACACCAGTAGCGCCCGGCTGGTGTATCTCAGTGGATTGAGCGCGGGCTGGGAACCGGAGGGTCCCGGTTCGATTCCCAGTCGGGGCACATGCCTGGGTTGCAGGCCAGGTCCCCGGTGGGGGCCATGTGAGAGGCAACCATACATTGCTCTTTCTCCCTCTCTTTCTCCCTCCTTTCCCCTCTCTCTGAAAATAAATAAATAAAATCTTTAAAAAAAAAAAAAAAAAAAGAAGACACCAGTAGTAACACTGTGTCCCCAATTTCAGCGCTTCAGATAGGCCTGCCGTGGTGCTCGGTGCTGCGCAGGCGCACTTGCGTTCAATTCTCACCAAAGCTCCATGAGGCGGGGTTACTTTGTCCCCGTTTTATGTAGAAAGAAGCAGAGTCTCAGAGCTTAAACAATCAGCACGAGGTCACTCTGCTAGGAGCTGGCTAAACTAGGACTTGAAAACTGGATTCCAAGTCCAAAGCCTGTGCTCTTCATCTTTGTATTTCCTCTCTGCCAGGGTCCTGTCCAGTGGGGAAGACAGGCAGGTCATGTGACAGTGAGGTCTCAGAGTGAGTCCAGGTGGGACGGAGGAGTCCAGGAGGCTCCTGGCCCAGCGTAGGGGTGGGGAGTCAGGAAGGACTTTCTGGAAGAGGGGACGTGAGCTGAGACCTGGAGGATAAGGAGAGAAGCTGGCCAAGAGGGGAGAGACTGAAGAAGAGAGACTTGCATGTGACATAGTTGTGGTTTAGAACAGGAGACAGGTGGAGGTCAGAGGTTGGGGGGATCACGTTGCCTGCTCCAGTTCTGAACCCTAGTTCTGCTACTTGCTCAGTGTGTGGCCTTGGAGCAGCTGGCTCCCCCTCCGCAGTGGATCGGGGCACCGATGGGCCGCCTCGCGGTGGGGGGAGGTGGCGCGGGCCGTGAGGACAGCCGAACAGCAGCACCTCCGGTCACAGGAGCCAGGCCTGTGCTGGCTCTGGGCTTCTGGGAGAATGTCTGGGAGGCGCTTATTCCAAAGAGCCTGGCGAGTACGAGGACCTCAGGACCGGGTTCTCGCTGTCACGAGTGCCTGTGGCGGTATGGGTGGGGAGTTGAAGCAGGAGTGGGGGGCTGGTGGGTGAGCCTCAGGAAGGCAGGGCCCTGCCTTCTTCTCTTTAGCCCCGTGTGTCTCACGCACTCACTGTCCACCGAGACGTGTGCCTGGTAGGATCTTCTTCTTCTTTTTTTTTTTTTTAAGATTGTATTTATTTTTAGAGCCAGGGGAAGGAAGGGAAAAAGAAAGGGAGAGAAACACCAATGTGTGGTTGCTTCTCGCACACCCCCCACTGGGGACCTGGCCACAACCCAGGTGTGTGCCCTGACTGGGAATCGAACCTGTGACCCTTCGCTTCGCAGTTGGCGCTCAATCCACTGAGCCACACCAGCCAGGTAGTAGGATCTTCTTATTGGAGCCTCACAGTAAGCCCTAGGAGTTGGCGATTGAGATCCGCGTTTACAGAAAAGACTCGGAGGCCGCGTGCCAGGCGGTGTTGGGGAGTGCAGAGCCAGGATTTGAGCTGAGTGTGTCTGTGGCCTGCCCTCGTGCTCCCGTCCCCGACACTCCCGTCTGCACCGATTGGACCCGTGTTTTACCTGTGTGTTCCTCCCCACCCCCACTCTCCTTCCAGGTCCAGGAACTGATTATCAACAAAGATCCCACACTGCTGGACAACTTCCTGGATGTGAGTGGCCGATGGGAGAGGGGGTGTGGGCGCAGGGGCGAGCGGGTGGGTCTGGCACAGCCCTGACCCGCCTTCTTCTGGTGTTGGCAGGAGATCATCGCCTTCCAAGTAGATAAATCGATTGAAGTGCGCAAATTTGTCATCGGCTTCATCGAGGAGGCGTGGTACGGGCGGTGCCGGGAGCCCCTGGGAGCGCCCCCGCTTTCACTTTCCTTTTTGTTTAATTGAAGCGAAATTCACATGACACAAAACGAACTATTTTTACGTGAACCATTCAGTGGCATTTAACACACTCACAATCTAGTTCCAAAACATTTTCATCCCCCCCAAAAGGAAACGCTGTGCCCATTCCCTGCTTCCTCTTGTACACGGCAGCCGCAGTGACCCTGCCAAAATTAAAGCCGACCTTGGCCCTCCCGGCTCTCAGACCTTCTCTGGCCCACTGTCTCACTTAGCTCAAAACCCACGCTCCTCACCATGCTTTCCCTCCTCCTGGCAGCCTCTCTCACCTTCCCTCATGGCCCCTGGCCTCCCTGTTGTTCCTCAGAAAATGCTGTTCTGCTTCATAGCCTCTCTGCTTGCAAGGGTTCCTGCTCTCACTTCCTGTCTTCTTCAGCAAACCCTTCCCGACGCCCCACCTGCACTCCACTCTGGAGTGCTCTTGGGAGCCCCTTGGTGCTTCCCCACAAAAACATCGGCTCCGTGGAGCGGGACTTACGAGTATTGCAGACCGCTGTACCCCAGCGTCTAGAGCGGCGTTGGCACGTAGGAGGGGCTGGGTGTGTATTTGTTGAACGAGACTTCAACCGGAGTAGCGTGCACGTGGGATGCTCTCTCTGCCACACACCGCGTTAAGTCCTGTCCTCTGGTCGCCTATACGCTTCACGGTAGCCTTCGGGATGGAGATTGTTGTCCTCCTTTTCCAGAAAGGGAAACCGAGGCTCAGAATGTTCAGGCCACTCTCTCAAGCCTAGTCATTTCTTCATTAAACATTTACCGGATGCTTTGTGGCTGGGCGGTAATAAGGTAGCCCTGACTTCGTGAAACTTCTGGTTGTCGGGCACTGTACTAAACGCTTTACCCACTTTGTTATTTGATCTTCCAAAAAATACCCCACAAAACTGCACATCAGTTGTTTGGCCCATTTAAGCACAGATAAAATTGTGAGTCAGAGAGAGGAAGTGAGTTTCTTGAGGTCACAGCGTCGGTACCTGGCAGGGCTGGGACTGTGACTTGTGTCCATAAGGCCATCGCCCGGTTCTCAGTCTCCCCCTGTCACTGGAAGAATTTGTGGTAAGTTTTCCGAGTTGCACAGTAATGAAAACAAACAACCTGTCTGTTCAGCCGATACGTGTACATGCCTGCTGTGTGCCAGGTACTCGGGAATGCAGCAGGGAGTAAAAACGGGCTCATTTCCTGCTTTCATGTAGCCGACAGTTGAGTTTCGTATTTTTTGACTAATTAGTTTAATATTCAATTTGAAGTTCTAATGTGCTAGGAAAGTGATATTCATATTCTGAGCTCTGGGTGTGGCCTTCTTGAATTTTTTGCCATTATTGAAGGCTTTTCATTCTTCCAACAAAAAATGAGACTCTGCCAGTAGCACTGAGACTGAAGGGGTCCCCTCTCTGAGAGCCCTCGGACTTAGGGGAACAAACTAGTAAACAAAACCAGCGGTTACGTAAAGCGGAGCGTTTTAAAGCAGCAGTGGCTAGTGTGAGGCACGGGCTGTCTGCAGAGTTCCGAGCACGTCACGTGCACCGCTGCAGTTTCCACAGCCAGCCGTGAGGCGGGCATTCTCCTGGACGAGACGAGGCTGCTTGCCCTGGTGCACACAGTCGCCTGGGTCTGCGGCCCCTCCCGTGAAGAGCAGGGCCAGAGGAGGGCGAGCCGGGGGCTGCGTGAGCAGCCGAGACAGGGTTCGGGGCAGTCGTGGCGGACGGAAGGCGCTGGGCGTTGCTCTCGGCTCCCGGACCTGCCCCGCTCCGTCCCCCTCTCCTGACACGCTGAGCCCATATCCCTTCCCTCCTGGAGCCCAGGTCCCTTTCACCCGCCCGAGGACCACCTTGACCTTGCCCTTGTCCCTCCGTCCCCCAGCAAGCGAGACATTGAGTTATTGCTGAAACTGATTGCGAACCTCAACATGCTCTTGAGGGACGAGAACGTGAACGTGGTGAAGAGGGCCATCCTCACCATGACCCAGCTCTACAAGGTGGCCCTGCAGGTGAGCCTCCCGCCCCGACACGTCTCATGTACAGACGCACCTGTCAGAGTTCAGCCCCAGGGTCAGATCGAGTTCTTCACAAGCCAGACGCGCTGTTGATCTTTGGGAGCAGACAGCAAAGGGGTCCAGCGTTGATACCCCGTGGTCAGGGGTCACCGCTAACCCGCACTTGGGCCCGTCTGTCCGTTTGTTTGTGCCTTCAGCAAGCATTCCCCAGGTCACTCCTTAGTCACTGAGGGGGGCCGCTCCTGCCCTGGACACACCCAGATCAATCGACAAGCCACAGGGACAGTGGCATGGGGCTGGCGTGCCGTGACGGTCGTTACGCTCACGTTGAGATGATCTCATTCAGAGATCATGAGATGATCTGCTCTGCCTCTGCTCAGGAGGTCCACGCAGGGACTCCTTTGGCTTAAGATCTGGGCCTTCGTCCCTCCAGGTTGTCCCTATCTGTGAACCTCATGAGGGCAGGACCAGGCCTGTTTTGGTCACCACTGGGTCCTGTTCCCTGTGTCACCTAGCACAGGGCTGGGGACAGAGTTGGAACCTAGTAAATGTCTCCCAAGCGAAATTTCATCATCACTTAGGAATGTGTGGGTAGCAGTGGAGTCGGCGACTGATGTCTTGTCCCCGTCTCTCTGTCTGTCCCTCCCGGCCCGCTCGCAGTGGATGGTGAAGTCACGGGTCATCAGCGAGCTGCAGGAGGCCTGCTGGGACATGGTGTCTGCCATGGCTGGGGACATCATTCTGATGTTGGACTCTGACAACGACGGCGTCCGTACCCATGCCATCAAGTTTGTGGAGGCCTTCATTGTCACCCTGTCGCCCCGCATGGCTGACTCGGAGGTGCCCCGGCGCCACGAGCATGACATCAGCCTGGACCGCGTCCCACGTGACCACCCCTACATCCAGTACAGTGAGCGCCCCCAGGAGCTGGCCCCTTCCTCCTCCCCCTCCCCCCACCTTGTTTCTCGGTTTTTAATCTCTGGAGACAAGACAGTATAAAACAGTGGTCAAGTCCCTGGACACAAAGTTCAAATCCACGCCTCACCTCTTACACACCACTTACACTCATTGTGGAACTTGGGCAGCTTATGTCTCTGAACGTCACTTTCTTTTTGTAAAACGGAGGGGACAGTAGCTTTCACGGGTTTGTAGTGAGGCTCCGTGAGGACAGGCGCGCTCCGTAAGTGCCGGCTGCTTTTACGGTTTCCTGACTGCGAACTATAGAAGTGGTGCGTGCCTGCTCCGGAAGTGTTGAGCAAGAAATACGGGGTGGTCTGAAGGGGGAAATACCCCCCCTGCCCCGTCCTGCTTCTAGAGATGAATGCTGCTGGGAATATCGTTTCCTTCCCGGCGTTCTGGGCCAAAACCGACATTTGCTTGTGTATATTCGTAGTTTCTGCGTTTGACGGCTTTTTATTTACAAAAATAGGACTACACTCTGTTTTCAGCCGAGAGGCCTTAGGGTGTCGTCGTGGCTTGTGTTCGAATCTCTGCTGTGTCACTGGGCAGGCAGCCTCTTCCGTTTCTGTGGGGTCGTTACCTACTGAATGGGGGTGCAGGGAATTCATGTGGCTGGCAAGCGAGCATTCCACAGCTGCTAGCTGTTGTCACAGACTGATTGACAACCTTTTTCACTCGGTGACATTATTTCAAGCTGTATCTTTCTCTGTGAGAACCATGTTCGCCTTGCCACACAGTATTCCGTGGTGTGGTGACGTCACGCTCTATTTTTCATTCACTGTATCAAGTCATGTGGCATCCAGGATGTTTCTGTGAAGAAAGATACCCACCGCAGTCAGGGAGGGTTGGCTTCCGGGAACTGGATCAAGGAGAGCGGGGCTACGAAGGACTCCTCTGTGTGTCCAAACGCACAGACACACACACTCAAGAGTTTACATTGACATAGTTCCTGCTGTCCAGTTCCTGTGGTTGGACATTGAGAATTATTTCTAGTCCATCATTGTTGCAAGCCCACGCTTTGAGCAGCCTCACCACTACAGGTTTTTGTTTTGTTTTGTTTTTAAGACTTTATGTTTATTTTTAGAGAGAGGGGTAGGGAGGGAGAAAGAGAGAGAAACATCAATGTGTGGTGTCTCTCGCATGCTCCCCCCCTCACAACCCAGGCATGTGCCCTGATTGGGAATCGAACTGGTGACCCTTTGGTTCTTAGGCCGGCACTCAGTCCCCTGAGCCACACCGTCACCACTACGTTTTTATATCATTAATAGTCTCATAAGACCCATCAGCACTAAGTTTTCTGTGTTTTTCAGCCATTCATGTACAAGTTCTCTCTGTTTTTGGTCCCAAAGGCTGCTCCCTCCAGAGTCCTGAGCGAAAGGCTCCTACTAACCTATCCCCTTCTCCCCCCGTTAGATGTGCTGTGGGAGGAGGGCAAGGCGGCCTTGGAGCAGCTCCTCAAGTTCATGGTGCACCCTGCCATCTCTTCCATCAACCTGACTACGGCGCTGGGCTCCCTGGCCAACATCGCCCGCCAGAGACCCATGTTCATGTCCGAGGTGATTCAGGCCTACGAAACCCTGCACGGTAGGTCGGTCCCCCTCCGTAGCCCGGCCAGTCTGCTCTTTGCTGAGGAAACGGGAGCCCTAGGTATTAGGCCCCTGAGAGAGTCGTCATTAACCTAGTCAGTTACGGCCACAAAGAAAGGTCCTCTAGGAACCTGTCAGTTGCAGGTGACAGACGCCTGGTTCAGAGTTGGCCTTAATGTGGAGGTACGTGTGGGCAAAATGGCATGAAGTCTGTGGAGTTCCTTAAAATGTTCCAGCTTCTCCCTCTCACGCCAGAAAGCAGGGAGGATGCATGTGCCAAAATAAGCAAAATGTTGATGGTTCATTGTATGTTTTCTCTGCTTTTCTGCATGTGTCAAAGCTGGAAAGGTGAGTTGAGGTGTGTGTGCAGGGCACGGATCTCTTTGTATCTCTTGGCTGATTTTCTCCATGTCGGTCTCGTTCTGTGTCCCCTCCCTTGGAGTAGCAAAGGTGGCCCCCACTACCCCCAGGCTTCCATTCTGTTCACTTGGCAACCTCACAGAAGGAGAGTGTCTCCTTCCCCATCATTCCAGCAGAAGTCCACTGGCTGATGCTCATTGTTTCTGATTGGCCAAGAAGAAATTTCAGGCCTATCTCTGAACCAATCACAGTAGCAAAAGGATCTTACTGGCCTGAGACGTTGCCCCCTGGGACCGAGGATGGAGCCAGGGTGGTTCCCCCAAAGGAGAATGGGAGTGGTGTTGGCTGAGGAAGGGGGCAAGGACGCTGAGCAGGCAGAGTTACAGGCCTCCTCTTCTGCTCTGGAACGGGGAGGCCCGCTCATCAAGGTGACTGTCAGGGATTCGAAAGTCGTTCTGGGGGCAGGGACCAACACTGAACTGCCCTAGCGCTTCAGTGGGGACGTTCTGGAGGTGAAGGCGGTGCTTATAGTCGCCCCCAGGGGAGGCGTATTGGTGTTTCCAGACCAGAGATGGAGGGCGATGAGACTTTGTGTTTAATGAAAGGAAGGGTGAGTTTGCCCTTTGCGTTAGGGTTGCCCGGTCCTGACGGCGGTGTCTCGAGGGTTTTAAGCATAAGCTGGTACAGTGGGGAGGGCCACCCGTTAAACTTGAGAGCGCAGGAACTTTCCTGGGAGACAGGTGTCTGCGACCAGGGCTGGGGCTTGGGAAGTGACACGGAGGCCCCACGAGCTCTGTCCACGGCAGAACGCTCCTGTTCCTTCCCTCAGCCAACTTGCCCCCGACGCTGGCCAAGTCTCAGGTGAGCAGCGTGCGCAAGAACCTCAAGCTGCACCTGTTGAGTGTGCTGAAGCACCCGGCCTCCCTGGAGTTCCAGGCCCAGATCACCACGCTGCTGGTAGACCTGGGCACGCCTCAGGCCGAGATCGCCCGCAACATGCCCAACAGCAAGGATGCCCGCAAGCGGCCCCGAGACGACTCGGACTCCTCGCTCAAGAAGATGAAGCTGGGTGAGCCGGGGCGCCGAGCCAGGCCTGGCAGGAGCGGGTGACCGGGACGGGCCTCGTTCAGCACGCTCAGTCACTTACATTCAGCTGCAAGCTGCATGTATATTAACATTACAATGTGTAAATGTGATGACGTGGTAAATGGTATCAGAATAGATTTATTAGAGTATAGAATGTACTTGAAAGTAACTGAATTATTTAAATTATACAGAAAGGAGCAAGGTAAAAATAGTCTCCCTTTTGCCCCTCTTCCCAATGTAACCACTCCCCAAATATTAACACTTAGCCTCATATGTGTAGGTTTCTCCTTTCTTTTATTTCATTTAGTGAAGTAATTCTTTAATGGTTGTTATTTATCATTAGTGTCACCCTTAGCAACCTTCCTGACTCCAAAACCTTTTTTTTAATCACTCTTGTGTTTCTAGATCATGTATGAAAGAATCTTTTTTTTTTTTTTTTTTTTTTAATTTGAAAAAATAAGGAGCCCTGGATGGTGTGGCTCAGTGGATTGAGTGCCGGCCTGGGAACCAAAGGGTCAGTGGTTCAATTCCCAGTTAGGGCACATGCCTGGGTTGCAGGCCAGGTCTCAAGTAGGGAGTACGTGAAAGGCAACCACACATTGATGTTTCTCCCTCTCTTTCTCCCTCCCTTCCCTCTCTCTCAAAATAAATAAATAAAAACCTTTTTTTAAGAAAATAAGGAATTTATGCCCTGGATGGTGTAGCTCAGTGGATTGAGCGTGGGCTGCAAACCAAAGGGTCGCCAGTTCGATTCCCAGTCAGGGCACATGCCTGGGTTGTGGGCCAGTTCCCCAGGGGGGCCACATGAAACGCATTGATGTTTCTCCCCATCTCTTTCACCTTCCATCCCCTTCTGTCTAAAAATAAATAAATAAAATCTTTTAAAAAAAAAAAGGAATTTATTTTGATACAAGATGTGAGGTAGGGATCTGTTTTTTTTCTCCATAATCATACAATGCAGTGTTCTGTACCTTAATTTGTTGAGTAATCATTTTGGAGCTCTTTCTGTATCTGCATCCCTTTTTTTTTTTTTTTTTACTTTTTTTAAAGGTTTTATTTATTTTTAGAGAGAGGGAAGGGGAGGAAGAAAGAGAGGGAGAGAAACATCAGTGTTTGGCTGCCTCTCACACACCCCCCACTGGGGACTTGGCCCACAACCCAGGCATGTGCCCTGACTGGGAATTGAACCAGCCACCCTTCAGTTCGCAGGCCAGCGCTCAGTCCACTGAACTACACCAGCCAGGGCGTGTTGTCACTCATTTTGTTCCCCACATTGCCTTATATTGAGCTTTTGAGTTGGCTGCTGTGTCCCTTTAATGTGGCCCTTAAGTGTTTTTGAGCATTTCTTATTTGTGACATAAGATATTCTAGACTCATCTCATATGTATTTTCCTTACCCCAACCTTAGATTCCACCGTTTCTCTAAGGAGCCCTGGTTTCTCGTAAGTAGGGGATAGTTTCAGAAATCAAATCTGAGCACTGAATGTGGCCATTGCTACTGGGTGCATTTAAATTCCTGATGGCCATTGCCAAAATTTTTCCCAAAAGACCGCTCTGGGGTTTACACACTCCACTCTCACCGGCCCTGGGCCTCTGCAAACGCTCTGGGCACACACCGTGCGGGAGGCGTGTTTGCCCTCGTGCGCGTGTTGGAGTCGGGCCGCGCTCACTTCTGTGACGGGCCCGTTCCGTCGGGCTGGACACGCTTCTGTGGCGGAGTTGCGCGTGCCCCCGGTTAATGCGCTGTGGCAGGCTGTTTCAGAAGGCTGCATAACATCTCGTCTTGTTTTTGCCATGAGTTACTTAAATCGTCGCCCTAGTGAACATTTCAACTTTCCCATGTTTATAAATACAGCTTCCAGGAACATGATCGTTCATAAAAACTTCTTCGCTAAGGTTCAGGCACTTAGCTTTCCCCCCTGAGCTAGGGCTGCTGTGCTTGCATTGGGCCGGCCTGCTCCGGCCGGTGGAGGCCATGTTCTACCTCTCTTTGCACTCAGTGCCGCGGCAAATTCTCCGCACACTGCACCTCGGGTGTCGCTCTGCGTTTGTAGGGCAGGTAACTAGCAGTGGAATTGCTCTGTTGAAGAAGCGTGCACATTTAAAATTTTGACCTACTAGGCCCCGGCTGGTGTGGCTCACTGGATTTAGCGGTGGCCTGCGACCCAAAGCGTTGCTGGTTCACTTCCCAGTCAGGGCACATGCCTGGGTTGTGGGCCAGGTCCCCAGTAGGGGGCGTGCGAGAGGCAACCACACATTGATGTTTCCCTCCCTCCCCCTCTGTCTAAAAATAAATAAAATCTTAAAAATATATGAAATTTTGACCTACTAGCAAAATGTCCTTCCAAAAGGCTCTGCCGGTTTATATTGTTGTTTGCGCTGCACACCCCGCTTATAGCCAGGACTAGGGGCCTGTTTCGTCTTCGTCAGTCACAGAGGCAAAATGCTCTGATTAGGTTGTGTTTACCTTGCCCTGGACCTTGTGAAGTTGAGCGCTATTTCAAAGATAGCGGTTCTTAAACAGTAAAGCTTTGGAAGTTATTAGTTAACCTTTTCATCTCCTCGGAGGTTAGTGTGATCAGCTGGACCGCTGTGGCTCACTCCCACTGCCCAGATAAGAACTGAGACCCAGAGAGAGGCAGTTGGTGCCCAGGGTCACACAGCCCTTTGTCGACCGAGCCAGGCGCACAGCCTGGGTCCCCGTCCGCTGCACCGCCCCTGTCGGCCGGGGCTGCGGGGGTCGGGCCTCGGGCTCTCAGGAGGAGGGAGCACTTGCTGCCTCTCTTGGGCCAGCATCTCATCTCCTTCCCGCTCCCAGAGCCCAACCTGGGGGAAGATGACGAGGACAAGGACTTGGAGCCAGGTCCGTCGGGGACCTCGAAGGCCTCAGCCCAGATCTCCGGCCAGTCAGACACGGACATCACAGCCGAGTTCCTGCAGCCTCTGCTGACGCCTGACAACGTGGCCAATCTGGTGAGGAGGGGTGGAGCCCGTCCCCAGGGGCTGGGAGGGCAGGGTCTGTCGTGCCTCCTGCCTCCGCACCGCACTCTTCCCCTCTGCTGGTCGCCCCAGGCCCGAAGCATCTCTCTGTTCTCAGTGGAGAAGGTGTCAGCCCGGGGCCCTGCTACCCCTGGATAGACCTCTCCTCTGATCTGCACTCTGTCAGGGGGTCACTTGTCAGCACCCCTTACAGTCCCACTGTCGGTGGTCTGAGTTCCCACCCAAACCCTCTCATGCTCACTCGTTCCTGTCCTTTGAAGGCGGCAGGAGGTCTGTTACCCAGTGAGTGAGCCCCAGTTGTGTGCGGTTAGTCCTGGGGGTGGGGGGGCGGGATGGCCAGCATTTTCCTCGGATTCTCAAAGCTATCCTGCTCTGCAGAGAGAACTGCTGGTTTGGGTTGATGGGGGGCGGGGCTCACGTCAGCCCTCTGACCGTAGCAGCACCCGGACCTTTGTCTCGGGGGCTCTGCCCGCGCTGGACGGCAGCCGCCCTCAGCCTTCCCTTCCCTCAGCCTGGAGGAGGCCAGGGCTTTGGCGGTTGGGTGAACGGAGCGGAACTTCGGCTGTGAGGGCGGTGAGGACAGGGCTCTGTGCAGCGCGGATCTCTTCACTGGGCCCCAGGCCTCACGCAGCCGCCTCCTGCGTCTTTCTCTCCTGGGTGTTCCGCAGGCACCTCACACCCCCCACATCAACACCAAACTTGTGAGATTTCTCTACGATCTGCCAAAGCCTGTGGCCCCTCCGAGTTCTTGGCACACCAGCCTCCCAGTTTCCAAGCCAGAAACCTGGGCGTTAAGCTCCCTGACCTGCCCCTCAGTCTTCCCTGCTTTCCTTCTCCGTCTCGCACCACACAGCATCGCGGCGTGCTCCCC
Organism: Micronycteris hirsuta; assembly: GCA_004026765.1. Taxonomy (NCBI): domain Eukaryota; kingdom Metazoa; phylum Chordata; class Mammalia; order Chiroptera; family Phyllostomidae; genus Micronycteris; species Micronycteris hirsuta. The sequence continues at coordinate 52,932 of PVJI01007177.1, read as the reverse complement.
CAGGCTCTGAGCTCCCCGAGAGCAGGCCTGCGTCCGTCTTAGTCACTGCCATGTCCCCAGTGGCCTGGGCGTGGAGCCAGCGTGTGTCAAATTGATGGGTAAGGACAGGCTGCGCTTCCCTCGCGTCCCACAGGTCCTCATCAGCATGGTGTACCTGCCGGAGACCATGCCTGCCTCCTTCCAAGCCATCTACACCCCGGTGGAGTCCGCGGGCACCGAAGCCCAGATCAAGCACCTGGCTCGGCTCATGGCCACACAGATGACGGCCGCGGGACTGGGGCCCGGTGAGTGTCACGAGGAGCTAACCCAGACCAGGGGGTGGCACGGTGCCTCCTGGGCTCTCCTTCCTGGAAGAGCCCCTCCTCGTGGTGGTGCAGATGAAAATCTTGTGAGACGTGAGGTGTCAGTGATCACAGATCCCACAGATCTTTTGAGTGCTCAGCATTTCAGGCCCTGGGCTGTGAAATCCAACAGACCTAGGTCTGAGGTCTGAGTTGGACTAGACTGTCCCAGCCAGTCAATAGCTGTGTGACTTTGGCCAAGGTTCCTAACCTGTCTGAGCCTCAGGTGTGTTTCCCCATTCAGCAGTACTACTGAGGTGCAAACTTTGTGCTGGGAAACACAACCCTTGATGCACACCTTGGTGAATGTCCACAAAGCGAGCGCACCAGTGTGTGGCCGCCGCCCAGAGGAGGCTGTGTGTGGAGAGAGACATTTCTACTCCACAAAGTCCCGCTGCCCCTTTCTGGTCAGCACTCCCACGTCCTGCCTCCAGAGGTCGCCGCCGCCCTGGTTTCCGTCTCCGCAGACTGGGTTTTTCCTAGTCTTGAACTTCATAGAAACGGGGTCGTGCAGAGTCTGGCTTCATCTGCTTGGCAGAAGTTTCTGAGATTCATCCACATGGTCCTGTGAGCCAGGAGTTTGTTTCTTCTTGCTCAGCGTGATTCCTTTACGGGACGAGGCCACCGTTCATTTCTCCGCCCCCCTGTGGACAGACCTGTGGTGGTTTCTGGCCTTGGGCCATGGTGAACAAGCTGCTGTGGACGTCGGTGTGCATGTGTTCTGGTGCACACGGGCCTCGTTTATCTCGAGTCCGTGCCAGCAGCGGGATGGCTGGGTCACGTGTTGGGGTGTGTCCATTGCCGTGCATGCTGCTCATCAGCTTCCAGAGTGGCCGTGCCGTGAGATGCCCCCTCTGGCAGCGAGTGGCGTTTCCGGTTGGAGCCCCCCTTGTTGCCTGGCCCAGTGGCGAGAGGCCTTCTCGCGCGAGAAATGCGTTTTGCAGATTTAAATGAGTTTTGTGTGTACGAGGCTTTGATGAGAAGCTGGCGCGCAGCAGGTTCTCGGGTGGGCGTGGGCGGGTCAGACGTGCTGGAGCCCGTGTGCTGCGCCCGCAGGTGTGGAGCAGACCAAGCAGTCCAAGGAGGAGCCCAAGGAGGAGAAGGTGGCGAAGCCCGAGAGCGTCCTGATCAAGCGACGCCTGTCGGCCCAGGGCCAGGCCATCTCGGTGGTGGGCTCCCTGAGCTCCATGTCCACCCTGGAGGAGGAGGCCCCCCAGGCCAAGAGAAGGCCAGAGCCCATCATCCCTGTCACGCAGCCCCGGTGAGTCCCCCCGCGAGTGCTGGTCTGAGACGGGCCCGCGTGTGGTGCGTGTGCGACAAAGACAGAGGTGGGTCTGGACAAGGGTCCTCCTGACTCCAGAGTCAGCGCCATAACCAATGAGCCTTCGTTGTTTCTTTTACGTAAAATCCTCCCCTTACATGTAAAATTGGGGCAATAGTGTCTGCCTCTAAGGACCAGGAGGAAAATTGAGAAATTGAGCTCGGTCACGGTTAAGTAATTAACTCTCAGGGTTGAGAGTGACCGCGGTCCCCGTCATGCCGCCAGTGCTGTTGGTTGTGACTGTTACCGTTATCACCTCCCTCACGGACCCCAAGTCCAGCCGTCCCCGCCCCCAGTCCAGTCAGGGCTGGCTGCCAGGGCCATGCCCGGTCTGCTGCCCCCCAGGCCTCTTTCCCCCTCTTGCTGCTCCTTGGGCAGCCAGCGGGTCCCCACCCGAAGGCGTTTGCCCTTCCTCTGCTCTCCGCCGGGAATTCGTGCGCCTCGTCCCCTCTCCGTTCAGACCCCCACTCCCTCATCGCCTCCTCGCAGCTGCTCCCCCAGACGCCCTTTACAGACGTGAGACCGGTCCTCTCCCCACTCACCGCGTGCCTCAGGGTTCTGTCGTGTGTTCTGTCGTGCCTCAGGGTCAGGGGGTTCAAGAGGCTGTGTGGGGGTCTCTGTACGGCCTGGAGGGCCATCGGGTGGGCCTGAGCCCCAGAAACAGTGTTCCAAGTCTCCGCGCTTGTCCGTCTCCCCCACGTAGGCTAGCGGGTGCCGGAGGGCGCAAGAAGATCTTCCGTCTGAGCGACGTCCTGAAGCCCCTGACCGACGCGCAGGTGGAGGCCATGAAGCTGGGCGCTGTGAAGCGGATCCTGCGGGCTGAGAAGGCCGTGGCCTGCAGCGGGGCGGCCCAGGTGCGCCCCCGTTCCCCCAGATCCACCCTTCCCGCCCCTCTCCCCAGAGCCTACCTCACGGCAAAGAGACGGGCCGCTCCCCTGCTCAGTTCCCAGCTTGGCCGCTCTGCGGCCACAGGGCCTCGGGCCAGCCGCTTCTCCCGCCCTCCTTGTGCCCTCCCCCGAGAAGCGGAGGCGACGGCAGCCGCCCCACAGGCGGCGTGGGGAGGAGATGCGGGCCCCCCCCCCCCCCCCCCGTGCCCTCGCCCAGCACGGCCGGCGGCCGGCGTGCCTGCCACGGCACTGAAGGCTGCTGTCATCTTCCTCAAGGGTCCAGTTCTTCTTATTCTTTTTTTTTAAGGTTTTATTTATTTATTTTCAGAGAGAGGAGAAGGGAGGGAGAAAGAGCAATGTATGGTTGCCTCTCACATGGCCCCCACTGGGGACCTGGCCCGCAACCCAGGCATGTGCCCCGACTGGGAATCGAACCGGGACCCTCTGGTTCCCAGCCCGTGCTCAATCCACTGAGCTACACCAGCCGGGCCAGTTCTTCTTATTCTTAATCTTTTTGTCGACTCAGACACGCCTGGTTTAAGTCCTGATTCTGTCAATTGCTGGCATTGTAACCACAGTCAGATGACTTTTATCCCATTGTTTGAAGTTTGTTTTTAATTAACCACATAGAACATGAATGTACTCTGTTAAAAACCTGTTTCCAGGTTACAGAGGTGTCTGTATCCCACCCCCCTCCTTAGAGATGACCAATGGACAAAGTGGGGGGTCTTTCAGGATCTTTCTCCATGTGGATATGAGTACTGCTCCTGGAAAGTCCTTATTTTATTGTAATGATTGTTTTTTTCCCTCTTTTCATTTTTATCCCCCACAAACGGGACGTGCTGGGCCTCAGGCCCTTCAGCCTGCCTTCCTCACTTAACGCTGCACCTCCCCGGGACCTCTGAGCCCAGGCAGGAGGAGTTTAAAGGCACGCTCGTGGGGAGCCCAGGGCTGCACACCCATGCTGACCCACGCTTGCCCTCCCAGCAGGCACGCGTCAAGATCCTAGCCAGCCTGGTGACGCAGTTCGACGCGGGCCTGAAGGCCGAGGTCCTGGCCTTCATCCTGGAGGACGTGCGGGCCCGCCTGGACCTGGCCTTCGCCTGGCTCTACCAGGAGTACAACGCCTACCTGGCGGCCGGGGCCTCGGGCACCCTGGACAAGTACGAAGACTGCCTCATCCGCCTGCTCTCCGGCCTGCAGGAGAAGCCCGACCAGAAGGATGGGTGAGGGGACGACCCTGCCCCCTCCCGCGTCCTGCCTTTCCTCCCCGGTCCCTGCCCACCATCCCCTTCATCACCCCCCTCCCCCCCGCCCCCGTCAGCCCGCGTGTGCCCATCCCGTCGGCTGTGGGTCCCACCCCCGGGGCTTGCTCTGCTCTGCTGTGTACACTCTGACCGGCCTGGGTCCCTCCGCCTCTGAGCCTCCTTCTCTGTCTGTAAATGACAGTCCCTGCCTCCCAGGCATGTCGTAGGTGTCAACTGCCCCCCGACCCCCGGTCTCTTGCCTGAGCAGGTTCTGTACCTTCCTTTCCGATCTCAGCCCCCAGTGAATCTGTGCGCCCGCCACACTGCAGCCAGGCGACAGGTTCTAGTGGGAATGCTATCTGATTGCTTCCCCTTGAAAACCCTTCTTGCTTCTCCATGGCTCTTGGGATCAACTGCAGGCTCTTTCCCAGGCCCTGAGGCCTTCTGGAATCCAGCCTCTACCTTGTTAGCCTCCTTTTTTGCCCCTCTGCTCCTTGCTGCCCCCAAACTTTAAATGACCATACTAGCCTTCTGTCTTCCGTTCCTTGAACATGTCAAGTTCAGGGCCTGGTATTTCCCGTCTCTGTCTACCTGGAACTCTCTCCCCCGCCGCATGGCTGGCTCCTCCTCACCCACCAGCACTGACCCAGGCGGCCACCACATCTGAAATAGCACCCCCTCCTCCCATCCCTCCCGTTGCTGCATGAAACAAGTAGGGGTGGGGTCCCTGTTGACAAAGGGGAAAACTGACCTGCACGGAGGTAAAGCCTCTGCCCAGGGCACCTGCTGCCCCTGTTTGGACGCTGCTCTCTTCCCCGCCAAGCTCTGTAACCGGGCCTGAGCGAGCTGGCCACCGGAGGGCCCTGCCGCCTCTGAGCGTGGCCATCCAGCAGAACTGGGGGCTGGTGGCCTCTCTGTAGCCATTCCCTGCCCCTCTGTCTGGCAGGATCTTCACCAAAGTGGTGCTGGAGGCACCACTGATCACGGAGAGTGCCCTGGAGGTGATTCGCAAGTACTGCGAGGACGAGGTGAGGCCGGTGCCCAGCGTCATGCAGCTGCGGCAGTGGCCAGGGCCCGCGTGGGGTCTGAGGAGCACGCAGCCTGGACCTTGTGGGAGGGGCTCTGGGAGGGACAGTGCCAGACCCGAGCGAGGCCAGGGAGGCACCCCAAAGACTCGCTCCAGGCGGCTTGAGCTCTGGCCCCTCCCTCCTGCCGCAGAGTCGCACCTACCTGGGCATGTCCACTCTTCGAGACCTCATCTTCAAGCGCCCGTCCCGCCAGTTCCAGTACCTGCATGTCCTGCTGGACCTCAGCTCCCACGAGAAGGACAAGGTGACTCCCCACCCTTCGTGCCTGGCTGCACACAGCCCTTCCGCTGTCCCGAGTAGCCAGTCTGGCCTCCGCCACTTTCCCTGGAAGTTGCCCTTCTGGCTACAGCGGTTTTGGGGTGGTGTTTGTTTTCCCATGTATGATGTCATGAAGCTGCTTAGAATATACACACAGGTACACAGTCCCCTGCCAGGAAGGGCAGCCCGTTCTCGCTCTACTCCACCCGTGCTGGTGAGCCCTCTTAAAGGCCAGCGCCGGGCGGGGTGGGGGCGCTGAGCAGGAGAGGAGCAGCGTGAGCTGCCCGCAGGCAGCGAGGACGTGGGAGTGGAGCAGCGCACGTGGGTGGGGGCCCTGGCCTGTGTGTGTGTGTGGCGGGGGGTGGGGGGGGTCTTCTGGAGGAGGGGCATGTGAGCCAAGACCTGCAATGTGAGTGGATGCGTGTGCTCCGGGCAGAGGGGGCACCGTGTGGTGGAGAGGGCCCTTGACCCGTCCCTGCTGCAGCCTCTCTCCCACTCTTTCCTGGTGGCATGTGGCCATTCAGTCAGCAGACCCTCCCGCACACTCCGGCTCCACCCTGTGGTGCTGTTGGGGACAGCGGTATCCAAGACCAGCCCGTCTGTCCTCGTGACTCCCTACAGGGCATGTCTGAGTGAGACAGGACACGGCCGTGACAGGCAGTCCCAGCAGTGACAGCCCCTGGGCTGGGTCTCAAAGCCGGGGGGACGCCGTCGCTTTAGAGGAGCTGAGGGAAGCTCAGTCTGGTTGGGGCGGAGCAAGCCAGGCAGGAAGTGATTCCAGGTGGGGCTGAGCGGGTGGGCGGTAAGGTGACGGGGCCCTGAGTGGCTGACCGGCCTTGGGCACAGGCCCTTCAGCTGGGCGTGGCCTCCCTCGACCTTGGGCTTGTCCACACGGTGCTGCCAAGCGCGGGGGCGGCCGACGCCCGCTCCAGCGTCTCGCCGTTGCTCTCCTCAGGTGCGTTCCCAGGCCCTGCTGTTCATCAAGCGCATGTATGAGAAGGAACAGCTGCGGGAGTATGTGGAGAAGTTTGCGCTGAACTACCTCCAGCTGCTGGTCCACCCCAACCCGCCGTCGGTGCTGTTTGGAGCTGACAAGGACACAGGTTTGGTGCCGATTCAGCAGATGCGACTGGAGCACGCGCCCCGTCCTAGGCTGTGGGCGGGGCCCTGGGAACAGAGCTGGACCGAAGCCGAGCCCACCCAGCCTGCTGGGGAAGCCCACGGCCAGGTGGCAGTAACCGGAAGCAGGAGGCCTGGGGCAGTGAAACTGAGGGGCTTCGGGATCCCCGGGGACGCCTGAGGGGTCAGGGAGCAAGTCCTGGAGGAGGGGACAGAACACCGAGAGCTGGAGGACAGGGAGAGCCAGCCAGTGATGGGGCTCTGGGAGGGATCCTGCCAGCCTCCTCCCCCAGAACCATAGACAGGGGAAGCCAGGCCCCAGGAAATGAGGCCGTGCAGTGAGAAAGTCCGGGCTGTGGAGGGAGCACAGGGCCCCCTGGGCGCAGAGCCGCCTGGCACGGCCTGCTTGCAGGGGGCTTCCCAGGAGGGCCCTGGCCGCGGGGCGCCTGGGGACGAGGCGGCACAAAAGAAGAGCTGGGCAGCGGCCTTCCAGGGCAAGGAGCAGCACGTGCAGAGGCTCCAAAGCGGGGTCTGTCAGAAGTGGGGTGTGGCCAGAGCCCCCCGGGGCAGGGGTCACGCCCCCAGGGCCTGGCAGGTAGAGCAGGATGAGGAGCCCAGAGTTTATCCCAAGGGCACAGGGCAGTCACCGGAGCTCTGAGCGGGAGAGGGACAGGGTCAGAACTGCCCTTCAGAGAGCCCTTCTGGCTGCCCCAGGCCGGCAGGCTGGTGGGCCAGGTGGGAACTCTGTACAGAGGCTTCCGAAAGGGGGGCAGTCCTGGGCCCGCCCCATTTCCCCGATGCTTGGCTTCCTGCCCTTGGCTTCCAGGCCCAGCTCCCTTCTGTGCCCGTCCCTCAAAAAGGGACAGAAACTGGGGGTGGGAAGCAGTTGGGAGGGGCGTGGGGCCAGCCTGATCCTGTCCCCTGCCCTATCAGAGGTGGCAGCGCCCTGGACCGATGAGACGGTAAAGCAGTGTCTGTACCTCTACCTGGCCCTCCTGCCTCAGAACCACAAGCTGATCCATGAGCTGGCGGCTGTGTACACTGAGGCCATCGCTGACATCAAGCGGACGGTGCTGAGGGTCATCGAACAGCCGGTGAGGCCCCTGAGCTCACCAGGCCCTGCCTGCCGTGGGCGAGGCTGAGCCCCGAACTCCAGCCCCTCCTCTGGTACCCGAGCCTCTGCCAGAGCTAGGCACTGAGGCTCGGCTTGCCACGCTGAGCTGCTCTGTAGCCCGTGGGTCTCCCTCACGGCCGTGCACTCGTGAGAAGATAGCAGGGTGGCCCTGCAGTCAAGAGTGACGCCGGACAGACCTGGGAGCACACTCTGCCTCTCCCTTTCTCACTGTGCAAATTGCACCCCTCCCATAAAAATGTGCCCTGAGCTCGTAGGGGTTCCGCGCGAGCATCTGTCACTGGTTCGTGTGGGAGCTGGCCCTCCCCTGCCTCTGGAGCCACAGAGTCGCCCACCCGAGAAGTGACTCAGTTGCAGACTAGACCTAAAATGCAGAATGTCTGTCCTGCCAACTGCAGCTGCATTTGAAATCACTTTTTTTTATCTCTGCCCCTGACTTTTTTATTATGGGACATTTCCAATGTAAAAGGAAAGTATGGCATCTTAAAGTCCCTCCTACCTGCCCCCCCAGAACCGACCGTGTCCGTCCCTGTAACATAGGGGTAACAGGCTCATTGAGAGGGGAAGCAGATTCTGCTCCCCACCCAGAAGGTGAGCCCACTGGACTGTGAGCTCCTCGAAGACGAAGACTTGTCAATTCCACACATGGTCGTAACTGTCCGTGGGGCAGAGGAAGGTGCCGTCCCTCGAAGCCTGGCCCTGCTCTGGACACGTGTCCAAGCCGGGGTCCTGGCAGCCATGGGAGGGGGTGGGCAGGGGTCCTGATGCCTTCAGAAGCCAGGAAAGCGCTTCACTGAGAAACCAGACAGGCTGGGCAGTAAAGTTGAGGTCAGTTGAGTAGAGACGACAGAGAAAAGGCACGGCCTGCCGGGTAGGCGGCTGGTGCTGGCGAAGGCGCCAGAGCTGCAGGAGTGTGTCCGTGTGAGATTGGGCGGAAGAGACCAAGACGCGTCTGCTCTAGCCCTCCACCACCTTCCCCAGATTCCCCCCGCTCCAGCCCGGCCACCAGCCCCCTCTGCCCCCGTTTTATTGAGATGACGTTGACACAGAGCACTGCACTCGTTTAAGGCACACAGCGTAATGCTGCGGTGCGTTTGTGCTGCACGGTGCTCACAGCAGCGTCAACGAGTCAACGTTCATCTGACAGACTTCCGGTCCCGGCGGTGCGACCTTCGAAGATCTGCTGTCACCAGTTCTTACCTCAGCCCAGCACCTCCTCCCCCCGCCAGCCACCCTGTCCCTCGGCCTCCCCGAGCTTGCACCCCGGCCCCTGGTCCTCCCCACGTGCCCAGCGCCCCGCCTCAGGCCCTGCCTGTCGTCCCTCTCCCTCCAGATCCGAGGAATGGGCATGAACTCTCCAGAGCTGCTGCTCCTGGTGGAAAACTGTCCCAAGGGGGCAGAGACGCTGGTCACGCGATGTCTGCACAGCCTCACAGACAAAGGTGCCCCCTGGGCCCCCACCTGTCGCCCTCTTCCTCCAGCTCCCTGGGACCTGGGCGCTCAAGCTGCCAGGTCTCCAGAGGGTGGGCCTCTTCTGGGTCTCCCTGTCCTTGGTCCTCGGTTTCTCCATCTCGAACTGTTTAGCTGAGGAGTCCTGCTCTAAAATGAAGTGTCCCCCTCCCTCCCATGCACCCACCACCACCTCCTCCTGCCTCGGTGCCTCCACTGCCAACACCTGGGCCTCCTCCATCCCCCGCAGTCCCGCCGTCCCCGGAGCTGGTGAAGCGGGTCCGTGATCTGTACCACAAGCGGCTGCCAGACGTCCGCTTCCTTATCCCTGTGCTCAATGGGCTGGAGAAGGTACGGACCTGGACGCCCCGAGGTCCTCACTGACGAGGACGTGGCTGGTGGGGACCCGTGTCGGAAGCGCTGAACACATTCGGGGCTCAGCAGACCAGGGCTCATCTGGGATCTCAGGCGGGCCGCTCCCCTCTGAGCCTGGTTCAGTCCCGAGACCCAACGAAGCCACACGGGCAGATGTATCTGTGGCCTGTAGGGAGCCTCACCCGGCCCTCAGTGTGTGGTTCCCCCAGATCTCATTCCCAGTGGGCCTTGGGGCCTTGAGTGCGCCTCCCTCCCCTTGTTTGTAAAGTGGGGGCGATAAGACTCTCCCTTTGCCAGGAAAGTCACTGAGCTGGCCCGGGGGCGTGTGACCTGGCGGAGGCTCAGACAGAGTGAGGAGGCTGGGGCGGCAGGCCCGTGAGCCGGGGAGAGAGCTTAGCCCAGAGGGGCCCAAGGGAGTGAGAGGGACTCGGAGAGCCTGAAGTTGCCTTACCCACCCTCCCCTGTAGAAAGAAGTGATCCAGGCCCTGCCCAAGCTCATCAAACTCAACCCCATTGTGGTGAAAGAGGTTTTCAACCGCCTGCTGGGCACCCAGCACGGTAGGTGACAGGTAACCGTCCCCTCAGTCCCTCTAGGAGGCCTCCTCGGGTGGTCAGGCCGGAGGAAGGGGCCCCGGAAGTGAGGCGTGGAATGCTGGCGGAGTCTGTGGTGCCACTTTTAGGAAGAAAGGGGCGCATCCGTCTCCCTGGGGCTACGACCCGGACTCAGCAATGTCTGCCTGCTGGTCCCCAAAATCCCAGGCCACCTCCTGTGACATTTTGATGATGCCTCCGTCCACAGCGGGGGTGCAGGTGTGGAGCTGGGGTCTGGTCCTCTGTACTAGTGTGTTCCCTGTGGGGACCCAGCTACTCTCAGTCTCCCTCTGGCCTGAACCCCCAAGCTGTGGTGGGGCTCCAGCTGGGCCTTTACTTGATAAGGGTCAAAGAGAAACAAACTGAAGTTTGAACTTAGGAAAACTGCCCCAGTGGCTGAGACTGCGGCTGTCGGAGGCTGTTCCCTACAACTTGTTAATTTAACGCATGAGCATGTGGGACCCCAGAGCGGCACACGCAGAGTGCCGTCTCCCCGCCGCCGCCGGCCCGGCAGGCCCGCTGCCTGGCCCAGCCTGGCCAGCAAAGGCCCGCGTGTGGCCGCCCCGTGCTGGGGACCCCGTGAGCTCACCCCAGCCCTGCCCTCGTGGGCGCACGGCCTCGTGGGGAGGGAGCGGAACTGCTGAACCAGTCAGGTGCTGCCCAGTGCGGGCGGGGGAGAGGGAGCCTTTCTGGAGGGCCTCGGTCAGCCCCTCTCCCCGTGTTCTCGGTCTCTCACCCCTACTCTAGCCCTCTGTCCCCCAGTCCCACAGAAGCAGAGGGCACCTGCACCTTGTTCGTCGCTCCCCCAGTCTGGAGGGCTCCGTGGCCGGTCTCTAAGGCGTCCATGCTGTCTGCTCCCCCACCCCCTCCGCTGCAGGTGAAGGGAACTCGGCCTTGTCACCCCTGAACCCCGGAGAGCTCCTGATCGCGTTACACAACATCGACTCCTCGAAGTGCGACATGAAGTCCATCATCAAAGGTGAGGTGCTCCCCCTGCCCCCATAAGTGGCCTGGCCTCCGCAGACCCAGGAAGAACCTCAGCCCCCCACAAGCCCCCGCTGGAATCCGCCAAGTCCTCGACCGCCACGAGTGCCCCCAACACCGAGCCCCCCACCCACCCTCAGTCTTTTCCTTCCCTCCCTCCTCCCTCCCCCCTCTCTCCCGTCCTAACTTCCTCTAAGAAAACGGCGCACGGACTGTGTGCTGGCAGAGTTGTCCTCAAGAAAGTGGGGACACTTTCCTCCCTGCCCGGCCCTAGGAGCAAAGAAGCAGAGCCCACTGCCTAGTGGGGGCAGTGGGGGGGCAGCGGGCTCCAGCTGGGACAGGAGAGCGGGCAGGGAAGGGGTACGGGTGACAAACTGACAGACTCGCTGCCATCAGTGGTTTTGTGATAGCGGCTCTCATGTTCACTGAGCACTCCCAGGGGCCTCACGGGCCCGCCGCCAGTCCGCCCGCCCTCCCGCGGCCTGGTGAGTCTGCGGGCCCCCAGTCTGTAGGCGAGGAAACAGAGGCTCCAGGAGGCTCAGTGACTGGCCACGCTGAACCTCAGCAGTGCAATGAAGGCACAGCGTCCCAGTCCCAGTCCGGCTGCTTCTGCCGGCCCCACTGGTAGGAAGCCCCCTCCCTTCTCTCTCAGCAACCCCCACCCCTCTGCCCACAAGCGGGTGTCTGGTCTGGAGCTGTGCTTTCCCACGGAGGTGGGGAGAGACGCCCTTACTGTCACTTGCTGTACTCAGAAGACAGCTGTCCTTTGATTCCTCTTGTTCCCTGTAAGGGGGTTGCGGCTCCCCACCTTGACCTTTTAGCTTCCTGTCTAGCCTAGAAGAGCCTCTTCAGTGACTTACTGCTGGGCCTTGCCCAGCAAGTTCTCCCTACAACTTTTGAGGGGTCCAGAGAGGAGCTTATGAACATTTAAAGCCCACACCAGAAGTGAGGAGGAGCCCCCAAGCAGGAAGCACCCTAGAGGCTTGGGTTTGGAGAGAAGCTAAAAAGTTTGGCTTTTAGGAACACCGTGATAACCCAAAACCCTCATCCACAGACCCTCAGACTGGATTCAGCCCCTCATGAAAGGGTCTGGCAGCATGGAGTTCAGGAGCAGTCTTTTTATTTTTAGAGAAAGGGAAAGGGAGGAAGACAGAGGAAGAGAAATATCAGAGTGTGGTTGCCTCTTGCGCGCCCCCTACTGGGGACCTGGCCTGCAACCCAGGCATGTGCCCTGACTGGGAATCGAACCAGTGACCCTTTGGTTCAAAGGCCAGCACTCAGTCCACTGAGCCACACCAGCCTGGGTTCAGGGCAGTCTTTTTATACTCCCCGGCTCCTTTGATCTCAGGAAAGTCATGGGCTCATTCCCAATGACGATACGCTCACACAGTTTTACGTAAAATCTGAGAGGATTCACGGACCCCACCACCCCACTGAGCCCATCTGTGGACCCAGAGTTAGTGCCTGACCTTACACAGCGGAAGCAGAGCCCGGGGAGGAAAGGGCCTTGCTGCAGGTGGCACAAGTGGCCAGGAGCCAGGACTCTGGGAATGCGGTCAGGCCTCGTCTGCCCTCGAGCACGCCGCCTGCTTCTTCCTACAGTCCCAGGCCCCCCTGTGGCCTCCACGCGGCCAAGCTCCCGACAGGCCTTCAGCTGCTCTCCCGACCAGCTGTGGGTCCCCAGCACCCAATCCAGCCAGTTCCCAGAGCACGTTTCTCCGCTCAGGCACTTGACTATGAGCTCCAGACCCAGAGTCCCATCGCTAGCCTGCCCTCTAGTCCAGCAGTTCAGCCCCGGGCTGGGCTGCGCTGCGCTAGGGGCGCAGCAGGAATAGAGGCAGCTCCGCCCCTGCCCTTCCTCAGGTAGCAACAAATCAGAGTAAGTCCAGGTGGGAAAGGGAAGCCCAGATGGGCCACCCAGCCTACCCTGGTGAGGAGCATCCATGAGGGCTTCCTGGAGGAGGGGACACCTGAGCTGAGGCCACAGTGACAAGTTGGGGTGAGGCAGAAGAAGAGAAACAATCCTGGAGAGAACATGTACACAGACCAAGAGATATACTTGCATGGCTTGTAATCCTTGAGAAAACCGTGCCTGGGCCCTGCCCACACAGGGTCTCCGTGTAGTTTGGCCACAGTGGGAGTTAGCACGTTATCTCTTGAGGGCCTCTGGGAGGTGCAGGGTCAGCTTGAGCTTCCCAAAGACTTCAGCCTGCTTTACGGAGGGTGGATAGAGGGCTGAGGGGGAGGGCAGGGGAGGAGGTAGACGCTGGAGGCTGTTGGGTGGGATAGGTGGGAGCCAGGGACCACCTGGAAGGGGGGCAGGGAGGAGGAGCTTCCTCAGGGTCTGGCGGGTCCGCTCTGGCGCTTTCCTCACCTGCGCTCTCCTGCCCCTTTGGCCGAGATGCTCACCCTGTCTCTTGTGCAGCCTCCCCTGCCTGTCTGCCTGCAACGCCTTCATCCTCTCCCTTTTCCCTGTGGGAGCCCCCCCACTCCTTACCGGCACCCACCCCTGTTCTGCTTTAACCTCTCAAGGTTTGGGGGCCTTTCTTCTGGCTCAATAAAGACTTCCTGGCTGACGGACTCACCTGACCAGTGGTGTTTGGGGAAGAGGGTGGTCAGAGGCAGTTTGTGGGGCCCCCCATTAGCACAGTGGCTTGGAGCACCGCCTCTCCCACTGATCTCGGGGTACCGCAGCCCACTCCCGAGGGAGCAGCCCCCAAGGCCTTCGCAGGTGTGTGCTGTGCCAGCCCTCCTTGGGGCCCTGCTGCCGAACCAGGAGCTGCCACATGCCCCGGCTTCCTCCTCCTCTCGCCCCTCCCCTCCTTCCTTCTCTCTGGGTTGTGGCCCCCCATGCCCTAGGCCTGGTGTCCGCTGTGGGGGCAGGGGTCTATGGAACTCAAACCACCTTCCCAGTCTAGTGGAGGTGGAGGTGCCATGCTGCCCAGGTAAACCAGAACAGGTCCATGGTTAGCAGTGTCTTCGCCTCAGCCCTTCCAAAGAAAGCGCCGCAGCCTGCCTGCTGTGTCCAGTGAGGGGCTCCCAGGAGCTGGCTGTGTCTTGTCCCTTGGACCAAGCCGCCATGCTTCCCAAGGACCAGGCCAGTCTGCCCTCAGAAAGACCCTCTGCCGGGTGGGGGAAGTCATCCGTTTTGTCCGGAGCTTTGGCAGGTCCAGGCTGGGTCTGGTCTCACGCACTCAGGCAGAGAGCGGAGCTGCAGCTCTCTTAGGGCGGTGGAGCTCCCACCCCCAGGGGGCAGCGGGGCGAAGAGGACAGGCCCGCTCTCCGCCTCCTCGCAGCCACCAACCTGTGCTTTGCGGAGCGGAACGTGTACACGTCGGAGGTGCTGGCCGTGGTGATGCAGCAGCTGATGGAGCAGAGCCCCCTGCCCATGCTGCTCATGAGGACCGTCATCCAGTCCCTGACCATGTACCCCCGCCTGGGGGGCTTCGTCATGAACATCCTGTCCCGCCTCATCATGAAGCAGGTAACCTGCCCCTGACCATCCAGGCCCCGGGCAGTGGGCCAAGGGCAGCAGGACACTGCAGACAGACTGGAGGCGGAGCCCTGGCATCTCCAGGCTGCCTGCCTCCGACCCCCTGGAGGGAGCCAGGATGAGGGGGGCAAGCCGCACCCAGGCGGGCCAGCCCCTGTGCCCTGCCCTTGGCTGGGACAAAGCAGCGCTCCAGGGGTCGCAGTTCAGCCAGGAGGTGGCGACAAGGTGAGTGAGGACTGCCAGTTGGTAGGAGCAGACAGACTCCAGGGGCGCGCTTCCCAGGAGAGGCAAGGCTGCCCCGCGGCCCCCACCGCTGCTCGCAGGCAGGAAGCCGCCTAGAGCCGAAGGGGGGTGGGGTTTTCAAGAGAAGCTAGAAATCTGCGTTTTTAGGACACCATGATGAAACGAAAAACAAGCCTCACCCACAGGCCCCCAGACTGGATTCAGCCCCCAGGTTGCCACTTTGCAGCATCTGGATTAGAGGGTGAATGCAGATTCACACGGCCGGCGGTCGAACCTTGGTTCTGCCCATAGTTACCCACCCGTGTGACCTTGGACAAGTCCGAGTATCTCCTAGGGACTCATTTGTTTAGCAGGGCGAATGGCGCCCTCTGGAGGCTGCTGTGAGAATGAAATGAGAGAAGGCCCCCAACACTCAGCCTGGGCAGGGCGCAGGCAGGCAGACCAACATCCAAGGGCCACTGTCAGTTTCCTTCCCCCCAAGTTGGCCTCAGTCCAGCTGCTTGGGATGTGGAAGCGAGTGTCAGAAGGCCCTCTGGAGGGAGGGCAGGGCTGTGTAGCACAGGGGAATCTGTTGGATGGTAGGGATCTGAGCCCCAGCAAGGCCCCATCTTGGCAAGGTCTTTCTCCTGGTGTCTGGGGTGGCTACTCTTGTGCCCCCTTCTGCCCGCTCCCTCCCTGCCCCTCCAGGTGTGGAAGTACCCCAAAGTATGGGAGGGCTTCATCAAGTGCTGCCAACGCACCAAGCCCCAGAGCTTCCAGGTCATCCTGCAGCTGCCACCCCAGCAGCTGGGCGCTGTCTTTGACAAGTGCCCAGAGCTCCGGGAGCCCCTGCTGGCCCATGTCCGCTCCTTCACCCCCCATCAGGTACCCCAAGGCGTGGGGTGGGTGGCCCCATGGGTCCAGCCCCCGGAGGTCTGGCTGGGGGTGGGCAGAGGGGAGCCCTGCGGCATCAGAGAATGCAAAGGGTTCTGGAGGGTCATGGGCCAACCAGGGATCGGGGCTGTCCAGGAGGGTCTCTGGGCTGGAGCTCCCAGTAGCACCCATCCTGCTCTCCCCCCAGCAAGCACACATCCCCAACTCCATCATGACCATCCTGGAGGCCAGCGGCAAGCAGGAGCCTGAGGCCAAGGAGCCTCCTGCAGGGCCCCTGGAAGAGGTGAGGGTCTGCAGTCCCTGCCTTCCGCCCGGCCTAGCCATCTGGGTCCCTTCAGCAGGCTCCTGGGAAGGGGGTGGGGGCGGAGGGACAGCAGCCCCTTATTCCCAGTGCCCATCCTGCTGCCTGCCTCAGGTGGCTCCTGTCTCTTCTTTCCCGCCGTCCTCTGAGAGCTGCCTGGTCCTAACCCCACCCGTCCCTGAGCTTCGGTGTGTCCCTCCCCGCCCCCAGGATGACCTGGAGCCCCTGGCGCTGGGGCCGGCCCCCGCCTCCCGGCCCCCTCAGGACCTCATCGGCCTGCGGCTGGCCCAAGAGAAGGCCTTAAAGCGGCAGCTGGAGGAGGAGCAGAAGCTGAAGCCTGGGGGCGTGGCAGCCCCCCCTTCCTCCTCCTCCTCCTCCTCCGCCAGGCCTGGCCCCCCGCAGGGCGCCCCCCAGCCGGAGGAAGCCATGGATTTCCGGGAGGAGGGGCCTGAGTGTGAGACCCCCGCCATCTTCATCAGCATGGATGACGACTCGGGGCTGACGGAGGCCGCTCTGCTGGACTCGAGTCTTGAGGGGCCCCTACCAAAGGTAGGGGTGACAGCCTCAGAGCGGCAAAGAAAAATACCAGGCCCCGGGGTGAAGTGTGTGTGCCGGGTGCCCACACTGGGGTCACGGAGAGGGTACAGCCAGAACAAAAGCTTGGAGGTGAGACCAGCTCTCTTTGACCCGCTCCGTCTTCTGTCACCAGGAGGCAGCAGCGGGCGGTTTGACGACGAAGGAGGAGAGGAGCCCCCAGACCCTCACCCCTGCCGGAGAAGACGCCGCGAAGACTCCCAGCCCCGCCGCCGCCCCTGTGGAGGAAGCCGGGGAGCCCGAGACCAAGGGGAACAGCTGACGGGGCTTGGTGGGGAAGGGGAATGGGACTGGGGGGGGTGCTTTGCCTTTAAAAAAAATTAAAAAGAAAAAAAAACAGATCGCGGGTCCAGGGCGTGTGGATGTAGTTTCATCTCTGCAGCGAGTCGGCCAAGACACCGCGGAATCTAGCGAGCGCGCGGAAGGGCCGGCCCACCGGTGGGAGCCCCAGGGGCCTGGGGCTGCGCCTGCGCAGACACCCGTTCTTTGGCTCCTGCTTCTCCACGTGTCCTTCCCTGGTAACGGCCCGCCCCTCCCTCCTTAGAAACGGGTGGGCTGGCCTAGCGGCTACTGGGCGTGTGTGAGCGGGCAGCTGGTGTGCCTGGCTGCAAGCCTCCCTCCGAGAAGTCTGCAACCACTTTTGGACTATGGGGGACCCGCAGCAAGACCCTGAGCCGCCTTACCATCAGTCTGCGAGGCAGAGGAGTTCCCAGGGCTCCGACCGGGGGAGCAGTCGGGAGCAGTCTCTGTCCCGAGCCACGGTCCCCCAGGAGGTGCAGCAGCTGGCGTTTGACGCCCAGGTCCTGAGTGGCAGTACGGAGATGCCCGGGGGCCAGGCCAACCTCCAGGGGTGGGCACAAGGGGCCGGCCTGAGCCAGTATGACAACTCCACGGTGTCCCAGGGTGGCGTACAGTACCCGTCCATGAGTGCAGGCTTTCCCTCGGATTTCCAGCACCAAACTTACCTGGACGAAGGCAGGGCCCAGGCCGCCCACAATGCCGATCTCATGCTGCAGCAGATACGGCAGGGCCAAGGCAACCTCCTCCAGCAACTGGAGTCATCCTACCAGGATCCCCGGCCCGGCTTCCTGGGCCAGTTCAACGTGTACCAGAGAGAAGACTTGCAGTTCGGCCAAGGCATGCAGCACGGGCCCTACATGAGGGATGACCCCGCCCTCCAATTCTCATCCTCTGAGCTGGGCTTCATGCCCTTCGATATGGAGGTGTCCGAGCCGGAGCCCCGGGAGCTGGCCGTGCGAAACGCCAAGGCCTACCTGCAGCAGACCAGCGTCAGTTGCGACCTCAGCCTGTGAGAGGGGCCTCCGGAGCGGGGGGGAGGGGCAGGACCCAGGCAGGATCTGTCCCAGCCAAGACCCACCTCGGGCCTCAGGGTCTCCTCAGACAGGGGGTTGGCCCTCAGGGAGAATCAGCAACTGCTCGGGAGCCATCTGACTCAGGCCCGAGTCAGAACAAATGCCAACAATAGCTCAAAAGTCAAACAACATTGACTTAGTAGACACTGGTGCCTTCACACGTTCACCTCTAGTTCTCACAGCTGGGATTCACACATCTACTGTCCCTGTTGTCCAGTGGGGGAAACTGAGGCCCAGAAATTAGGTCCCACATCCAAGACGACAACACAGCAAGGGTGTGGCAGAGCCAGGGTTCCAGCACAAGTGGTTTGGCTCGAGTGGCCCTCTTAGCCACTCAACTGCCCTGCTTGAGGAAGGCACGTGCCCAGGCCGCTTAGGGGCAGGCACGATACACCTGTTGGCCCACCCTTCACATTCTAGTAGGAGAATGGACCATAAAATATGATTAACGATAAGGTGATTAAAACTAAGGCGAAAACATAAGGCAGGGCGAGGGGTAGAGGGAGAACCTGTTTTGTTTTATTTGTTTGTTTGTTTTTTAAAGATTTTATTTATTTTCAGAGAGAGGAGAAGGGAGGGAGAAAGAGCAATGTATGGTTGCCTCTCACATGGCCCTCACCGGGGACCTGGCCCACAACCCAGGCATGTGCCCCGACTGGGAATCGAACCGGGACCCTCTGGTTCCTAGCCCGCACTCAATCCACTGAGCTACACCAGCCGGGCGGAACCTGTTTAATAGCATAAGGTCAGGGAAGGCCTCTCTGAGGAAGTGACACTTAGTGATCTGAAGACAGCGAGGAAGAGCACCTTGCAGGTGTCTGGAGGAAGTGGGGGCCAGGGATAGGACGCAGCAAGTCTGAAGGCTTTAGGGCTTGCTCTGTTTGAGGGGCAGCGAGGAAGCTGGTGTGAGGAGAACCAAGGGGTGAGGAGTGGGGGGAGATGAGGGTTGAGGCTTCGCTAAGGCACAAAGCTGACCCCATCCGCCCCATGTGCAGAGCCCAGCACAGTTCCCTAGTGCCCTCAGAGGAAGGTCCATGCTCCTCACCACAGCCTTCAAGTCCCTGTGTAATTCAGCAGTGTCTTCCTGATCTCCAAATTTCATCTAGAATCGAGTCAAAGTGAACCACTGGCACTTACTTCTTCAACAGTTCCCAGCCCTCTAGAGCTTCAAGTCCCCTTACTGAAAAGCCCCGGCCAAATTCTCACCTCTCCTTACCCTTCCCAATTCAGCAATGGCCCTCCACCACCCCCAAGACTTGCCAAAGAGTTTCCACGCCACAGACGGTTAGGTGCTTTGAAATCAGACCAACCGAGTTTTAAATCCTGCCTGTGCTACCAACTACGGTGTGAACTCATGACCTCAACTCTTCTAGGCCTTCAGTTTCCTTATCTGGAGAGTGGGGGTTATCATCGTTCTTCAGATACATGACTGTGGGGAGAATTCAGCTTCGCTCTCAAGGACCCAGCATAGCGCCTGGCTTGGCAAATGGAAACTGCCACCACCCTGCTGTCCCTCTAGCCTCCTCTCTGACCACAGCCTGCCTCCCTCACTCCTGCAGCCTCACTGACTTCCTTAGTGTTCCCACCACATGCCAGGCACACCCTCATCTCAAGGCCTTTGCACCTCATTCCCAATCATATCATCTGCACACCATGACCATTTTGCTTCTTCCTTTTCAATATCTTTTCATGTCAGATTGCATTGGCTGAGACCTCCAGTGCAATCCTTAATAGACGTGAAAGCAGGCATCCCGCAATCCCAATCTCATGGTGGAAAATAGTCTTTTGCCATTATGCTGGGGGTGTGCTGTATGTTACTTGGGGCTACCCTTTATCAGATGGTTTTAAAAGTGCCTTCTAGTCCTGGTTTTCTAGGCTTTTAAAAATCATGAATGAGTGTCGAATTTTATCAAACAATGTCTCTGCACCTATTGAAGTAATCTGACATATCCCCTTTAACACACTGGCATGAGGAATTATAAGGGGTTTTTTTTGTTGTTGTTGTTTTTGTTTTTCTATTTTTCTAGTCTCAGGCCACCTTGCATCCCTGTCATTTGCCCAGTTCTGTCATGGCGTGTCATCCTTTTGAGCAATTGCTGGATGCCATTTGCTAATATTTTCCTTAGGATTTCAGCATCTATTTTTCTAAATGAGATCAGCATGGAATTATTACTTTCCTTTCCTCTAGTTTCTTTGAGTTTTCATATCAAGATTGTTGCAGACTCAGGGTCTATGCCCGTTCTGTTCCCTCTGGCTGAAACAGTGATTTTCCCCTCGCTTCATTTGGACCTCAGCTTCCGTGTCACCTCAGTGAGGCCTTCCCTGGCCTCCCTATTGAAAATAGCAAACCGTCACCTGACATTCCCAGTCCCCACTCCCTGCTTTGTCGTGTCTACAGAAGTCACTGCCCCCTGGCACTCTGTATATCCTGCATATTTGGTGAATGTCCATCTCCACCACCAGAATGTTAGCTCCCCCAGGGCAGAGACCTGGTTTCCTCTCCCCTGTGTCCCCAGCGCTAGGCCAGGGCCAGGCACACAACAGTGAGCTGAGTGCTGTCCCCCACCTCCCACTCCCTCGGGAGGCAGGTATGAGCACCTGGTGAACCTGCTGACCAAAATCTTGAACGAGCGGCCCCAGGATCCCTTGGCTATCCTGGAATCACTGAACCGCACCGTGCAGTTGGAGTGGTTCCACCCCAAGCAGGACACGCTTCGGGATGACCCGGAGATGCAGCCCACCTACGAGATGGCGGAGAAGCAGAAGGCACTGTTCGTGCGGGGCGGCAGCGGTGAGGGGGAGCAGGAGATAGAGGAGGAGACGGTGAGTGAGACAGTGGGCGCGGCGGTTGGGGGAGGCGGTGGTGAGTGGTAGCCCAGGCCTAGGCACAGCCGGTGCCGAGGCCTGGAAGTGAGGGAGCGCAGGGTACCGCCCAGAAACGCAGGCCATCTCAGTCTAGTCTGTGTGCCCGATGGAGGGGGCCGGGACCCTGTTACAGAGGACCTCGAACGCCAGGCTACAGGTTGTAGGCTTTCTCCTGAGGACACTGGAGCGTCATGGGAGGGCTTGAGGCAGAGGAAAGGCTGGTGGGTCACTTCTGAGCTTTAGAAAGCTGACTCCGGTCCTGGCTGGTGCAGCTCAGTGGATTGAGTGCTAGCCTGTGAACCAAATGCTCATGGTTTGGATTCCCAGTCAGGGCACATGCCTGGGTTGCGGGCCAGGTGCCCAGTAGGGGGCGCGCGAGAGGCAACCACACATCGATATTTCCCTCTCTCCCTCCTTCCGCTCTGTCTAAAACTAAATAAATAAAATTCTTTAAAAAAAGAAAGAAAGAAAGCTGACTCCAGTTGCCATGTGGAGGACGCGGAGGTGGAGGCTGTTGTCTCCCACCATCCATTACTCCTCCCTCCCCAAAATAACAGCTTTGTACACGTTTTCTGGGAAACGCTGCCTCCTGGAGTCTCTCATGCTGAACTGCCCCGTATCCCGAGTTCAGTTTCCCCTTTTGTAACTGTGACTCCGTGACACGTTTGCACATTCTATTAGTTTCCAGAATTGGACGACTGCCTGAAACTCGGGTGAAGTATTCTTTCACTCGTTCAAGAAACAAGAACTCTCTGTTGTTTGTAGAGGAAAGACTTAAGCTCAGAGGGCCGGAAAGGAGGGAGGGCTGGAGACAGGATGGCAGAATCTTGCCCTCCAAAGCCCCCGCGACCTCTGCCCGATGTGCAGATGCTTTGGTCT
Source organism: Micronycteris hirsuta (assembly GCA_004026765.1). Lineage (NCBI taxonomy): Eukaryota > Metazoa > Chordata > Mammalia > Chiroptera > Phyllostomidae > Micronycteris > Micronycteris hirsuta. Next base: position 31,519 of record PVJI01007177.1, on the reverse strand, counting down.
GCTCACTTTTGTGTTTCTGAGAGTCTAGGATTCTGGCAACAGTAGGGTGGCTTTGTGAGAGAACGCAGGAACGACAGTCTGACAAAGCAATGTGCCTTTGTGAGCAGAGAGCAGGTGGGAGTACAAGTTTCAGGCGCCAAGGACAGTTTTATCTGAGAATATGGTTTTAAGTTTCCAGATCAACAGTCTCTCCTGGGGAGGCCCCACCCCGTTAGAACTGCACCCTTCCTCCCCCACACCCCAGTTTGCACCCCCATCTAAAGCAAGTCCCTGAAGGCCCTGCCTCCTTAGAACGCTTTGCTCCTGGAGGCTCCACCCTCTTAGGACGCCCGGCCTCAAGCTCCGCCTCATTGAGATTCAATCCTCCGCCCCCTCGGAACTTGGAGCCAAAGGGGTTTTTTGGGTTTTGTTTTGTTAGCAATTATTTATTTATTTTTAGAGAAAGGGGAAGGAAAGGAGAAAGAGAGGGAGAGAAACATCAATGTGCGAGAGAAACAACGACCATTTGTTGCCTCTTGCAGGCCCCCTCCTGGGGATCTGGCTCACAACCTAGGCACGTGCCCTGACTGGGAATCGAAACAGCGACCCTTAGGCTTACAGCCTGGTGCTCAATCCACTGAGCCACACCAGCAGCTGGAGTTTTTTTTTTTTTTTAAGATTTTATTTATTTATTTTTAAGGGGAGGGAGAAAAAGAGGGAGAGAAACAGCAATGTATGGTTGCCTCTCACATGGCCCTCACTGGGGACCTGGCCTGCAACCCAGGCATGTGCCCCGACTGGGAATCGAACCGGGACCCTGTGGTTCCCAGCCCGCGCTCAATCCACTGAGCTACACCAGCCAGGGCATGCAGCTGGAGTTTTTAATATGAGGTCTGCAGAAGGGCAAAAATGTGAAGTCTGTGGTCTGTACAAGAGACTCAAAGAAATCAGTGACTCAGCATCTTCTATTTTTCTGTCTGATGAAGAAGGGCTCATTCCCTCAGTTTCTGTTTCTTCCAAATGGCTAGCCACGCCGCCCCCCGCGTAGCCACGCCACCTCTCCCGTTGAGTTAGGCCTGTGTAGGGCGCCGTTTCCGTATGCTGTAATCTGTGACCTCATTTATAATTTTCTTTAGTATTACGGTGTCACGGTCCAAACGCTAGCACCTCACTATACTTGTTGGACAGTACGGGCCCCTTTAAGGCAGGAAATATATGATGTCGCAGGAACGGAGACAAGTGGCTTAGACAAGTGAGAACTTTCTCTTGCCTGATCGATTGCGAGCAGTCGCAGGCTGGCAAGGTGGCTCCCGGCAGGGGGCACTGAGGGCTGTCGTCTCCCCTTCTCCCGCTTTCCTACCGGAGAGAGGCAGTTTGTGGCAGGGGTGGGGGCGGGGAGCAGCACTATCTGGTGTGTCATTTGGGGGCAGTTGTCCACTCTTGCTCCAATCAACAGTGGCTAAGAAGGCAAGGTGAGGTCATTTTAAATATGGTCGGTGAGGCCACTCCATTGCCACGTGGATGGGGGGGCGGTCCCAGGAAGAGGGTGACAGCCATTGGCTCGGGGGCCAGGCACACAACCCTGCTAGAGTTTCCCGCGCTCATTCCCTTATTCCCCCACCCCCCCACCCCGCTGCAAGACTGAGTCTCGGGATAGCGTTTTGACTCCGCCCCCACAAGTTGCTGACGTCAACATCAGTCAGACAAACAAGCCTCCGCGCGGTGTTTAAGGTTGAGGGAACGTGTTGGAATCACTTTCAAAATAGCCTTTCTCGCCCTGATTGGTTTAGCTCAGTGGGTTGGGTCCCGTGAACCGCAAGGTCACCAGTTCAATTCCCGACTGGGAGCATGGGAGAGGCAACCGATGTTTCTCTCTTTCTTTCTCCCTCCATTCCCGTCTCTCTAAAAATAAATAAATAAAATCTTAAAAAAAAAAAACCATCCCCCTACTCTAAGAGTTTTAGTCAGGGTATGCTGCCTGGAGCTGAGATAACAAACAGCCCAACAGTCTCCGCTGCTTTGCACCACACAGCTTGGTTCCCACTCACGCTGCCTGCGCACCCCGGGTGGGCGGGGGGACTCTGCTCATCAGCCTCTCGAGAACCCCGGGCTGTGGAGGTTCAGCCGTGACGCAGGTGTCCCCACTTGCAAAGGAGGAAACAGAGGGCTTACCAAACCCCATATGGGTTCCTAGGGCTTCTGAGTGGGTGAGACACGTGTCCCCTTCCCTGCCATTTCAAATGTCCAGAGCAGGTGGCGACAGCTGCATTCCATGGGGAAGGGACGCCCAACCTTTGTGAGCAGCACTGTCCCTAGCAGGCACAGGGAGAGGAATACACTGTCTGTTTTAACTCTCTGGTCACAGAGGGCGCTTCCTTTGCCCTGCCAGTGCAGCAAACACCTTCAGGGAAGCCCTCCGTGTGTTCGTTGCCAAGACTTTTACATCAGCCGATGCAATTTAACACCATCATTCATCTTCACACTAACCCTCTGTCATGGGTTGCATCGGGTCCCCATCAAACTCACATGTTGACGCCCCAACCCCGAGTATTTCAGGCTTCACATGAAATAGGATCGTTGCAGATGTAATCAGTGATGCCGAGGCCCTGCTGGAGCAGGGTGGGCCCCTCGTCCATTGCAACTGGTGGCCTTATCAAAACTTAGCTTTAGCTACAGACACACAAACGCATGCACGTAGAAAACACCAGGCAAACATGAAAGCAGAGACTGAAGCAATGACGCTACAAACCAAGAAGTGCCCAAGACTGCCAGCGAACCACCAGGAATGGGGACGGAGGCAGGCAGCAGATTCGCCCAGCCCTCAGAAGGAACCAGCGCTGCCGGCAGCTTGCGTCTGGCCCCCAGTGCTTGGGGTACTTGGTTACAGCAGCCCTGCAAAGTGCTACGCCACCTGCCACCTTTCTGTACTTTGCGTAACTCTTTGCATAATACTTCGGTGCATTTGAAACAAGAGACAAAAAGTCCTTAGTGTGCCTAGCTAAAGTTAACAATTAAAGGTGTTCGCTCTAGCATTTTCACCTTCTTCCAGAAAATTGGCCCATGGCTCAACTACTGTGTAAAGGAGCTGAAGAAAATGTGTTCACCTTGAACTTTTTCTTTTAAAGGTTTTATTTATTTTTAGAGAGCGGGGAAGAGAGGAAGAAAGAGGGAGAGAAACATCGATGTGCAAGAGATACATCGATCGGTTGTCTGTTGCACACCCCCAACTGGGAACCTGGCCCGCAGCCCAGGCGTGTGAAATAGAACCAGCAATCTTTTGGTTCGCAGGCTGGCACTCAATCCACTGAGCCACACCAGCCAGGGCACCTTGAGCTTTTTATTATCTTGAGCTTTCAAATGCTTGGTGGGGATCGCTGTACTTTCCAGAAGCTGTCCACAGTCCTTAAACAAGAAACTCACCTCTTTGGTCTGATTTTTTCCTCCCGACTTTAAGTGGGGCTTGCATGTCTTTGTCATGTGTTTGCTTGTTTTTTTGTTTGTCTGTCTATTTGATTATTTGAATCTTCACCCAAGGACATGCTTATTGACTTTAGAGAGAGGGGAAGGGAGAGAGAAAGAGAGGGAGAGAAGCAACCACATGAGAGAGAAACATCAATCCGTTGCCTCTTGTACATGTCCTGACTGGGGACCGAACCCACAACCTAGGTATGTGCCTGACTGGGAATTGAACCCACAACCTTTTGGTTTACGGGACGACACTCCAACCAAGTGAGCCACACTGGCCAAGGCCGCATGTTTTCTTGAACCACAAGTAAGCCTTTTCCCCTGAGCTACGTTAAGAGAGCTGAATGGGTGTATGAGCCAAAACTATTGGGCTTGCGGTAATAGATGCCTACAAGAGCTTGCTAAAATAAAGGGGAGGGTGGGGTTTATCATAAAGATAATAAGGCATTTCCCTTATTAGAATTGGGGCACTTACCTGAGCTGGGCCGTAGGAATAGCTGGACCCAAGCTCACTAGCTCCGATCCTGAGTTTTTTTCTCTGCAAACTGCCCTCCATTGTCTCTCCGTGGGGAGGGTCAGCCGCTGCACCTCCAGCTGTTCCACTTCCAGGTACACGGAGCCCCTGGCCCTTGCTTAGTTCCCCATTGCTGCTGGAATGAATCACCACAAACTTCGTGGCCAAAGACAACTTTTGGGGGAAGTTGAGATAGATGCGAGACAGACAGAAACGTGGAGTTGTTGCCCCGCCTACCTCTGCATTCATTGGTAGCTTCTTGTATGAGCTATGACCCCCCGGGGATCGAACCCGCAACCTTGGCGTAGGGGGACAACGCGGTAACCAACTCATCTCCCCGGCCCCTTGATGTGTTGCTGTCTTGCCGTTCTGGAGGTCAGAAGCTGACGCCGGGTTTCACTGGGCTAAGACAGAGGGGAAGGCAAGGGCTGCCTTGCTAACGGAGGCTCGGGGGAGAATCTGATTCCTCCCATTCCGACCACTGCTTCCGCCATCGCGTCCTGTCTGACTGGCCTGCCGGTGGTTTCCCCCGGCCAGCCGATAACCCGGGACCCTCTCGGCATCTCCGGGCCCTCAGTTTCATCACGCAAGTCCCTTTCGCCATGGAAGGTCTCATGTTCGCAGGTCTCAGGATTAGGACAGGGACTCTTCTGGGAGGTCGTCACTATTCTGCCTCGCACGCCCCCTTTCTCTCCATCCTGATTTCAAATTCAGCGAGGGGGAAGGTGTTTCCCCAGCCCAGACCGCTGACCTCGGGAGGAACGGCCTCCTCAGTTTGTTCTCCCACCCAGGTCATTCCCGGGCTGGCGCCCACTGGATTTTTTTAATTTAAATTTTACTTTTTATTTTTTATTTTTAGAGAGGGGAAGGGAGAAAGACAGAGAGAGAGAAACAGCAATGTGTGGCTGCCTCTCACATGGCCCCCACCGGGGACCTGGCCCACAACACAGGCATGTGCCCCGACTGGGAATCGAACCTGCAACCCTTTGGTTCGCAGCCCGCACTCAATCCACTGAGCCACGCCAGCCAGGGCTAAATTTTACTTTTTAATGTTAGAGAGAGGGAAAGGGAGGGAAGAAGGATAGGGAGAGAAATATCGATTGGCTGCTTTCCATGCACACCTCAGCTGGGGACCGAACCTGTAACCCAGTCATGTGCCCTGACCGGGAATAAAACCAGCGACCTTTCAGTTTGTGGGACAACGCCAATCAACTGAGCCACCCTGGCCAGGGCACCTGCTGGATTTCTGGGCCCTGGCCCAGTGGCTCAGGGTTAGAGCTTAGTCCCTATAGCCAAGGTTGCAGGTTCACATACAAGAATCAACCAATGAATGAATAGATAGGTAGAACAACAAATCAGTGTTTCTCTCTCTCTCTCTCTCTAAAATCAATAAATAAAAATTTTAAAGAATTTTCTGGACTGATTGAATGAAAAAGTATTGGTACAGCTGTGGCCACATGGATATGGTGGTAGCTTAGCCCAAACCTCCCTGTATTCTAGTTCTAGTCCTTGACTTACTTGTTCTCCCTCCCTTTCTGATCTCCCTCTCTCTCTCTCTCTCTCTCTCAGACTTCATGAACAAAGCAGTGAACTCCTGAGTTCAAGCCTGCCTCTTTCCTTAATTTGCTTTGTGATTTGGGATATCTCTTAAGAGTGCATTTGGTTGCAAGCAACCAAAAGCATGACTAGACGTGGGGAGGTAAGGCAGCTCAGTGATGTTTTTGGGGACCAGGCAGTTTCTACTTTTCAGCTCTACCACCGTTAGGGTGTAAGACATGTGTTGCCTCATGATCCCAAGATAGCTGCTTAGCTCCAGACCTCACATCCCACTCCAGGCAGGAACAAGGGGAAAGGATGCAGAAACAAAGGATTTTCTCTTAGTGTGATTGTGCCTTTTCTTGGACATCAAGTGGCATCCTTCCGAAGGATGTGCCCTGCTTCTTACTGCCAGAAGGGTCACAGGAGCAGCTGGGTTAGGCAGTAGCTTAGCTTTCTCTGGACTCTAGAAGCATTAGGCTTGGGAGCAGGGCTTCAGCCTTCCTTCTTCTGCTCCCCACCCACCCTTCGCAGCTGGAGACCGCCGTGCCCAACGTCATGGAGACAGCCTTCTACTTTGAACAGGCCGGCGTGGGCCTGAGCTCAGACGAGAATTTCCGCATCTTCTTGGCCCTGAAGCAGCTGGTGGAGCAGCAGCCCATCCATACCTGCCGCTTCTGGGGCAAAATCCTGGGGCTCAGCCGCAGCTACCTGGTGGCGGAGGTGGAGTTCCGGGAGGGCGAGGAGGACGTGGAGGAGGAGGAGGTGGTGGAGGAACTGACTGAGGGTGAGGTCACGGACATGCATGGCGAGGAGGAGGGGGAGGAGGATGAAGAGAAGGTCGCAGACTTCACCCCCAAGCGGATGTGGAAGCCCCCGCCTGTCATCCCCAAGGAGGAGAGCCGCGTGGGCGCCAACAAGTACCTGTACTTCGTGTGCAACGAGCCGGGCCGGCCGTGGACGAAGCTGCCACACGTCACCCCCAACCAGATCGTGCAGGCCCGCAAGATCAAGAAGTTCTTCACCGGCCACCTGGATGCGCCGGTGATCAGCTACCCGCCCTTTCCGGGCAACGAGGCCAACTACCTGCGGGCCCAGATCGCACGCATCTCAGCTGCCACGCACATCAGCCCCCTGGGCTTCTACCAGTTCAGCGAGGAGGAGGGCGATGAGGAGGAGGAGGGCGGCGCGGGGCGCGACTCGTTTGAGGAGAACCCCGACTTTGAAGGCATCCCTGTGGTTGAGCTGGTGGACTCCATGGCCAACTGGGTGCACCACATGCAGCACATCCTCCCGCAGGTGAGGGCGGGGGCCGGCCCCACCGGTCTCAGAGCCGGGTGGCTCAGGCGCGACTCCCCGGCAGTATCAAGTGCCTGCTATCTGCTAGCCTTTGCGCTGGACATTCATCCACTCCTTCCTTCCTTCATCCATCCATTCCTCATTCATTCCTTCACTCACTCATTCACTCCCCTTTCATTCCTTCACTCATTCATTCCCTCCTCATTCATTCCTTCACTCACTCCTCCACCCCTCATTCGCTCGTTCATTCACTCCTCCGTTCCTCATTCGTTTGTCCATTCCTCATTCATTCACTCATTCCTCACTCATTTATTCATTTATGCACTCATTCCTCCATTCTTCATTCATTCGCTCACTCATTCATCCCTTCAAAGATGTTGGTTGACGTCCCTGGTCAGAATTCCCTGGGCCTAATACATCTTGGAATTCTGAGTCTTTCCGGTTTAAGAAACGTAACAGCACATACCCCACATCTCATGTGCAACACCTCAGGCAGGGCCGGGGCTGCAGCAGGCACTCAAAGGCACGATCGTGGTTTCTGCTGCAACACTGCCCAGCCTCTCATCCTTCAGAGCAGGACAAACAGGGTTACATGGGCCGCCGAACGGCAGCTCCACAGGACAGAGATTCGTGGTCTCTTTCCTCCAGGCTGTATCCCCAGCACCTGGAGCAGTGCCTGTATACAGTAGATGCTCATTAAACGTCTGATGAATGAATGAATGAATGAATGCACAGATGAGGGCCACACAGCCAGCAGGAGGCAAGAGTCCCCACCTCAATGCAGCGGCTCTCCCAGCCCACTCTCTGCCCTGACCTGAGTCCTCCTGGGCCCATAACTGGGGTCTCTAAGGACAATCCCAGTGTCCTACCTGGTCCTTCACCTCTTCCCACAGTACAGGCTGGCCTCTGTCCCCCAGGGGTGACGCCTGACCTTCCCCCCACCTCCAGGGCCGCTGCACTTGGGTGAACCCTTTGCAGAAGAAGGAGGAAGAGGAGGAGCTGGGGGAGGAGGAAGAGAAGGCTGATGAGGGCATGGAGGAGGTGGAGCAGGAGATTGGGCCCCCGCTGCTGACGCCGCTCTCAGAAGATGCAGGTACCAGTCCTCCTCGGCTTGTACCACCAGCCTAGGGGCGGGGGAGGAGTACGGGAGGAACGAGAACGGGAGGGCGGTGACATCAGGGGTCATCTCTCTGAGCCTCTCACCTGTAAAACGGATATGACAGTGCCTCCTCGTGGGGCTACAGCAAAGTGTCCACCTTGTGAGCTGCGTCTGGCTCACGGCAGTGCCCACCTGGTGGGATGTGCTCTTTTTATTATTTTAACAGAAAGAGGGAGGTAAGGATGGGGTAGAGCGAGAAAGAGATGCGATTTGTTTTTTGTTTATGCTTTTACTGGTTGATTCTTTTTTATTTTTTTTTTAAGATTTTATTTCCTTTTAGAGAGGATAAGGGAGGGAGAAAGAGAGGGAGAGAAACATCAATGTGTGGTTGCCTCTTATGCGCCCCCTACTGGGGACCTGGCCTGCAACCCAGGCAGGTATCCTGATTGGGAATTGAACCGGCGACCCTTTGTTCCACAGGCCAGTACTCAATCCAGTGAGCCACACCAGCCAGGGCTATTGGTTGATTCTTGTATGTACATGCCCTGGCCAGGAATTGAACCTGCAACCTTGGTGTATAGGGAGAATGCTCCAACCAACAGAGCCATCGGCCAGGACAAGATGTGTTCTTTTGAGTCCAGTGTGGGCTTGGGAAAAGAGAGAGAGTTAAGAAAGCCTTGCCAGAAGAGGCAGGACTTGAGCTGGATTTTGGATGAAGGGACAAGCATTTCCTGAGGTTGGGACCTCCAGCACTTGGGGGAAGCAGAAAGGAGAGGCTGAGAGTGGGCAAGTGGACAGAGCCCGTATTTCGACCCTGATTTCTTTTTCTTTCTTTCTTTTTTTTAAAGATTTTACTTATTTATTTTTAGACAGAAGGGAATGGAGGGAGAAAAAGATGGGGAGAGCCCGGTCAGTGTAGCTCAGTGGATTGAGCTCGGGCTGGGAACCAAAAGGTCCCGGTTCGATTCCCAGTCGGGGCACATGCCTGGGTTGCAGGCCAGGTCCCCAGTGAGGGCCATGTGAGAGGCAACCATACATTGTTCTTTCTCCCTCCCTTCTCCTCTCTCTAAAAATAAATAAATAAATAAATAAAATCTAAAAAAAATAAAATCTTTTTAAAAAAAGAAAAAAAAAGAAAAAGATGGGGAGAAACATCAATGTGTGGTTGCCTCTCACGTGGCCCTCCCTGGGGACCTGGCCTGCAACCCAGGCATGTGCCCTGACTGGGAATCAAACCGGTGACCCTCTGGTTTAAAGCCTGCGCTCAATCCATTGAGCTACACCAGCCGGGGCTCAACCCTGATTTCTGTGAGCCCTGTGCCTGTACCCTGCCCTCTGCCCCTGGTCCAAACCAATGGCCAACCGCAAGGAGAATTGCAGTGCTGTCCTGTCTGGGCCTCAGGGCTCACCGCCGCCCTGCAAGGGAGGCGAGATTAGCGTCCCCCTTCCTGGGTGCAGGCACTGAGGCTCAGACAGGGGCATGACTTTCTGGGAGCACCCAGCAAGAGGGTGGTCCATAGCCAAGGCCATTAGTCACTGCAGTTCCCTTCACAGCCCTCTTCAGTTTCCCTCATTATCCCCTCTCGCCCCTGCCCTCCACGGCATGGGGCTGGGTGTGGGGAGCTGGCAGGAGAGCCTCTGACCTTCCTGAAGCTCTCCTTCCCCTCCCCCTGCACAGAAATCATGCATATGTCACCCTGGACCGCCCGCCTGTCCTGCAGCCTCTGCCCACAGTACTCCGTGGCCGTCGTGCGCTCCAATCTCTGGCCGGGGGCCTACACCTACGCCGCTGGCAAGTAGGTCTTCTGCGGGTCCCCCAGCAGAGGAAGCCCCTACAACAGGCAGCCGGGGCAACTCACCAGGGTGGGCAGAGGAGGGAGGCCCCCTTCGGGAAGCTCCCAGGGCTGAGCCCCTCACTCTCATCCCAGGGATTCCACTTGGCCTAAAATGAGAAATCTCACACCAGAATGTAAGCCCCTGAGATCAGAGAATGGGGGATCAGAGAGGGGAAGGAACTGACCCAGGGTAACACAGCATGTGCAGGATTCGAACCTGGCTCTCTGGCTCCCTGGCCCAGGCCTTTTCTGCTGTATCGGTCACAGAGCCGACAGGACTCGGGAGTCCCCTTTGGGGCGACCCTGACAGGGCAGAGTTTTCTCTGTGGGGGAGCTAACTACTTCCCTGAGCCCCCCGGCCAGGTCTTCTAGTTTGTAGGGTCTTCTCTCTGTGTGCCAGAAATCTTCCTCAGCAGGGTCCCCCATCAAGTTGCCCCCAAAGATTTGCAGGCTGAAGTTACTTTTGCATCTTCCCACCCGGAGCGAGACACTCTCTACCAGCACCTCTTCCGTCCCTCTCACCAAGGCACATCCCCGCCTTTCTGATCAACCACTAGAGAGCGCCATCTGCAGCTACAGGGCGGGCGCACTTACCAGCTCTTTCCACCAGATGGCGTGACGATTTCTCACAGATTTTCCTTTTCTATGTCCATGATAAACCTGCTCTGTTTAGCTACTGTCGATTCACAGTCGAGGCGGGATTTCATGTCATCTTGGTACTTTAACCACATACTCGGCAATTTTTTTTTTCTCCTCCAGAAGCAGGGAAGAGGCACACTTGCTTTTGCCAACACCCATCTTCTGGCCACACCCTAATTTGTCGACATCCCTCTGAAAGCAAAAGATCCAAACTGGACACTCCACTCACCCGTCCATCCTCCCTCGACCCCAACCTACCCATCCGTCCACCCTCCCATCCACCACCCAGTCATTCACCCATCCACGCATCCTTTCCATTGATCTATCCTTGTTTGTTTGTTTGTTTCATTATAAAAGACTTGAATGTCACTGTTTGCCAGCTATATGCTGAGCACGGGGCCCTGTGTTGACCAGGCAGGTGTGGATCCTGCCTTGGGAGCAGGCAGAGGAAGCATAGGCATTAATTGTATAACACCTCTCACCACCCTTCACTCCCCCAAATATCCTGAAATGATACCACGAAGGACAGCGGAGGGACCAAAGACAGCTTATGTCTATCATGCCTTGAGGGGATCAAGGAAGGATTCCTGAGCCAAGCAGCCTTGATCTGAAATCTTTGGGGAAAGAAAGAAGGAGCAGGGAGGGGGCTAGGTGGAAGGTCATTCTAGACCAGAGCTTCTTACACAGTGAGTGCTGGGATGCGCTGCGGAAGCTGGTTGGGATGCGCTGCGGAAGCTGGTTGAAGCACAGACTCGGGCTGCATGGGTCTGGGGTGGAGCCTGAGATTCTGCCCTGCTCATAAGCTCAGCCTCTGGATGAGGCTGCTGGGTCCCAGACCCCAAGGACCAGGGGGACAGGGGTTGGGGGGCTTCCGAGGAAGCCGTGCATTTGAAGGCTCCGAGGAAGACCTGGAGGACAGCAAGGTCAAAGCCAACTGCTCGCATGGCAAACTCTCCTTCCTCCTCTGTCCTGCTGTCTCTCTTTCTCTCCCTACTTCTCTCTGCCTCTCACCCTGTCTCGGAGTCCCCTGACTAGTCCCCCACTTACTCCTTTCTCCTTTGTAGTTAACGTTCTGGGACAGGTCGGTTCTGTCCTTGTTTATTATCAGTCTCTTCCCTCTAGCAGGGGGTCCGAACTTTCTTTCTTTCTTTTCTTTTTTTTTTAAGATTTTATTTTTTAGAGAGAGGAGAAGGGAGGGAGAAAGAGAGGGAGGAACAGCAATGTATGGTTGCCTCTCACATGGCCCTCACTGGGGACCTGGCCTGCAACCCAGGCATGTGCCCTGACCGGGAATCGAACCGGGACCCTCTGGTTCCCAGCCCGCGCTCAATCCACTGAGCTACACCAGCCAGGCAAACTTTCTTTTTTTTAAATAGAGAAGTTTTTTTTTTTAAGATTTTTATTTATTTATTTTTTTAAAGATTTTGCTCATTTATTTTTAGACAGAAGGGAAGGGAGGAAGGAAGAGAGGGAGAGAAACATCAATGCGTGGTTGCCTCTCACGTGGCCCCCACTGGGGACCTGGCCTGCAACCCAGGCATGTGCCCTGACTGGGAATCGAACCAGTGACCCTTTGGTTCGCAGCCCGCGCTCAATCCACTGAGCTACACCAGCCAGGGCTATTTATTTATTTTAAAGAGATGGGAAGGGAAGGAGAAAGAGGGAGAGAAACACAACGTGCGAAAGATACATCAATTGGTTGCCTCTCACATGCCCCCAAATGGGGACCTGGCCCACAACCCAGGCTTGTGCTCTGACTGGGAATAGAACCTGTGATATTTTGGTTTGCAGGCCAGCTCTCCATCCACTGAGCCACACCAGCCAGGGCAGGGGTGTCCAACCTTTTGGCATCTCTGGGCCACACTGGAAGAAGAAGAAGATTTATCTTGGGCTGCACATTAAATAGGCAAACACTAATGAAAACTGATGAGCAAAAAAAGTTTTAAGTTAATGTATGATTTTGTGTTGGGACACATTCATAGCCATCCTGGGTCACGTGTTGGACACCCCTGCTAGAGAGTAAGCCCCCTGGCACAGATTTCTGTCAGTTTGTTCTCTGCTCGCTAGGTCCCCACATCTAGACCAGTGCTGCCCAGCACAAATAAAATATGAGCCACATAGGTATTAATGAGCTATTTTACTTTCTCTCCAACTAAGTCTTTGGAATCTGGTGTGAAGTTTACATTGACAGTACATCTCAGTTTGGATCTAAATTTTCTTCATAAATACTTGACCCGCATTCACATTTCACGACATCTGTAGTCGCAAAAGTAGACTCGCGTACCCAAGTCGTCCCAGTGATACTCAGACATTTTCAATACTGAATATTGGCTTTATTATTTAAATTTGTAAAAAAAAATGTATTTATTGTTTTGAGAGGGAGAGACATTTTTTGCTGTTCTATTTATTGATGCATACATTGGTTGATTCTTTTTATTTTTTAAAGATTTTATTTATTTATTTTTAGACAGAGGAGAACGGAGGGAGAAAGAGGAAACATCGATGTGTGGTTGCCTCTCGCACGCCCCCTGCTGGGGACCTGGCCCGCAACCCAGGCATGTGCCCTGACTGGGAATTGAACCTGCGACCCTTTGGTTAGCAGGCCGGCGCTCAATCCACTGAGCCACACCAGCCAGGGCTTCATTGGTTGATTCTTGTATGTGCCCTGACCAGGGATCAAGCCTACAACCTTGGCATAATGGGATGATGCTCTAACCAACTGAGCTACCCAGCCAAGGCTATTGTTTACATTTAAATTAATTAAAATTGAATAAAGTCCACTCTGGCCAACAACAGCAAAATACATATTCTTCTCAAGTGCACATGGAACATTCTTCAGGACAGGCTATATGCTAGGCCCTAAGACAAGGCTTAATAAATTTCAAAGGATTGATCATACAAAAGAAGTTTTCTGACCACGGTGGAATGAAATTAGAAATCAGTAACAGAAGGAAATTCACAGACACGTAGAAATTAAGTAACACATGCTGAAACAACCAATGGGTCAAAGAAGAAATCACAAATGAAATTAGAAAAGTAAATAAAATGAGAAATTCGGTGTTTTGGGCACACTAACCACATTTCAAGTGCCCGGTAGCTACACGTGCTGTTGGACAGTGCAGCTCTGGACACGGCCTGGCACTTAGTAGGTACACAGTGAATACTACAGGCAGAACCCCCTGATGGGCACACTTCACCCCACCACGCGCAACTTTTCCGTCCTGCTATGTCCGCGCTGACTCCCACCGGCAGGGGAGGTCCGGGCTGGGGCCTTGGAAGGAGGACTTCCCCCATGTCTCTCCGCCCCTCCAGGAAGTTCGAGAACATCTACATCGGCTGGGGCCACAAGTACAATCCTGAGAACTTCAACCCGCCCCTGCCGGCCCCCATTCAGCAAGAGTACGCCAGCGGCCCCGAGATCATGGAGATGAGCGACCCCACGGTGGAGGAGGAGCAGGCCCTCAAGGCTGCCCAGGAGCAGGCCCTGGTAGCTGCAGAGGAAGAGGAGGAGGATGAGGAAGAAGATGAGGATGAGGACCAGGAGGACTGAGGCCCCATAGCCCCCTCCCCCAAGCAGGTAGATAGCGGGTGGTTTTCTCACTGTTGGTTTGCTTTCTGCCCCTGGAGGGCAGCAGTAGAAAGGGAAGGCGGTTGTGGTAAATAAAATGTTTCCACGGCGTTTCGGCCCAGTCACTTATTCATTCACTCACGGGTTTGTTGACATGACCCCCACGTCAGGGCTCTTGGGCTCTGCTAGGAACGCCGACATTGCCCTGCATAGCCTCTCCCTTCTGTTTCATTTATTCACCCATCTGGATATCAGACAACTGTTATGTCTCCTGTCAGCCCAGCCCAGTGCTGGGGACTCGGAGGTGACCAAGCAGCCTCAGCTGTGTTTTCTTAGGGCTCACACGCCACAGGGGAGACAGACGCACCCCAGGCAATGACAGCCCAGATGGGATAGCCCAGAGGCCTAACATAGCCCCTCAGCTGATTCTTAAAGGGTCAAGAGCAGAGTGAGGAACAGCATTCCAAGCAGAGGGAACAGTGTGTGCAAAGGCCCAAGGGCAAGAGAGTGTGGTGAGCTGGGGAAGTTTCTTAAACCTCATTTTTAATTTACATTATTTTTTTAAAGATTTTATTTATTTATATTTAGACAGAGGGGAAGGGAGGGAAAAAGAAAGGGGGTAGAAACATCAATGTGTGGTTGCCTCTCGTGTACCCCCTGCTGGGGACCTGGCCCACAACCCAGGCATGTGCCCTGACTTGGAATTGAACCAGCGACCCTTTGGTTCACGGGCCAGCGCTCAATCCACTGAGCCACACCAGCCAGGCCTCAAACCTCATTTTTTAAAATTTTCTTAATTAGCCCTGGCTGGTGTAGCTCAGTGGATTGAGCGTGGGCTGGGAACCAAAGGGTCCTGGTTTGATTCCCAGTCAGGGCACATGTCTGGGTTGCGGGCCAGGTCCCCAGTGAGGGCCATGTGAGAGGCAACCATACCTTGCTGTTTCTCTCTCCCTCTTTTTCTCCCTCCCTTCCCGTCTCTCTAAAAATAAATAAATACAATCTTTAAAACATTTTTTCTTAATTATTTATCGAGAGAAAGTATTCTTTAGCTCAGACATTTATGTTTCATAGTTCAGGAACACAGGTCAATGACAAACTTCCACGGAATTCACCCCAAAGAAATTCTTTACATTCCAAGATCACTTTGTACTCTGAAAGATACCAGCCTTCCTCTGTCCTCAAAATCTTTCATGGAATCCTAATTTCTGTAGAAATCTCCCTATGCCATCTTCCTTGGTCCGACCGCAGCAAACTGACAGAAAGCTGCAACCCCCAGGGATACAAGCGTGGCCCTGATAGTATGAAATCGCAGACGCTTGGCCAGAAGGCCGTGCGTCCGAGGTTTTGTCAAAGCACCAGAAGACATGGTAGGTATAGTCTCCTCAACACCAACACCCTTCCTGCTGGAGCTCAAACCTCATTTTTTGGGATAAGGTGTGAGGGGTTAGTAGTGAGAGATGAGATTGGAAAGCAGCTGGCAGAAACAGATCACTCAGGGCTTACCTTTGCCCTGAGAGCACTGGGGAGCCACAGAGGGAGTTTTAGCAGGGGAGGGAGGGCTTGATCATATTCGTGCTTTAGACATTCCTCTCTAGATGCCAAGTAGGGGGTAGACAGGAGTCTGGGCGACCAGAGATGAGGCTGATTCAGGGGGACCCAGGGCAGGAGAGGAGGAGTTTGGGTTGTGGCTGTGCAGAGGAAGGGGCTGGAAAAGAGGACCTCAGGTGACAGAATGTAAGACTTGGGGCCAGGAAGCAGGGGGTGAAGGGAAATTGCAGAAATCTAGGCAGACATTCAGGTGGGCAGCCCAAGTGAGTGGGGGGTGGGGGGGAGGCAGTGCTGGCCCTAAGAGTGGGACACAGGAGAGGGGTAGGATTTGGAGTAAGGTGTCAGGTTCATTGCCGTGCTTGTTGATGGTGAGATGCCTCGGGGACGTTCTGATGACAAATCTGGGAGGCCCCTGAGTAAGTGGGTCTAGGACCTGTGGTGGGGCAGTGACTTCAGCAGAAGTCTGGGGCACTGGCTATCTGTGGGGACTGTTGGGGTCAGAAGGAGATTTTGGGTTACTGGCAGATCATTAGAACACTAGGGAGGTTGTGGGGACCAGTGGAATTTTGGAATCAGATATACATTGGAGGTTAGCGGAAAGTGTGGAGGTGTTTGAGGGGTTAGTATTAATCAGTAGTGGGTCGGATGAAGTACATGGAGTTTTATGGAGACATGGGGATCAGCGAGATTTTGGGGATCATCCGCAGTGCGGAGGAATGGCTGGAGATGCTGTGGCCAGTTGGGGAGATTAAAGTGTCAATGGGAAACACTGGAAGTCAGTAGGGTGTATTTTGGAAGTCTGTGGAAACACTGGGCTCACCTGGGATCATCTGTGAGGTCACGAGGAGTCCAGGAAAGCAGAGGATGTCTCCTCAGGGTTTCTCCGTTGCTAGGCAAACGGTTCCCAGGGCGCCGTTGCTAGGGACTTGTGCTTTTTAAAAACCACGCCTCTTTCTCCTGCGGGCCCCGCCCTCTCAGCCAACCACAGATCGGTCTCAGGCACGAAGGCCGCGCCCACCTTCTCGTCCCGCCCACAGCCCCAGAACCGTTACCTGAGAGACGGCCGGGGCTCGTCCCGCCTCCCGACCCTGTTGCCAATCGAAGGGACGTCGCCCGGGCGACGATACCACCTCTTCCGGCGCGAGCCCGCGCCTTCCGTCAGGGGGCCGGGTGGCGGGCGGCGGGCGGCGGGCGGCGGTAGGGCAGTGGCGGGGCCCGAGGGGGGGGCGCCCAACATGGCGGCGGGCGGTGCGGAGGGCGGTTCGGGCCCCGGCACCT
The DNA here is from genome assembly GCA_004026765.1 of Micronycteris hirsuta. Taxonomy (NCBI): domain Eukaryota; kingdom Metazoa; phylum Chordata; class Mammalia; order Chiroptera; family Phyllostomidae; genus Micronycteris; species Micronycteris hirsuta. The sequence continues at coordinate 14,759 of PVJI01007177.1, read as the reverse complement.
CCATGGGGGACTGCGCGGAGATCAAGTCGCAGTTCCGCACCCGAGAGGGCTTCTACAAGCTGCTCCCCGGAGACGGCGCCGCTCGCAGGTCGGGTCCGGCTTCCGCTCAGACCCCGGCGCCGCCCCAGCCGCCGCAGCCCCCGCCCGGTTCTGCCTCCGCCTCCAGCGCCGTGGGCCCCGCGTCGTCTCCGCCACCCGCAGGCCCCGGGCCCGGGCCCGCGCTACCTGCCGTGCGCCTCAGCCTGGTGCGCCTCGGGGAGCCCGACAACGCCGGGGCCGGGGAGCCGCCCGCCACGCCCGCGGGTCTGGGGGCTGGAGGAGACCGCGTCTGCTTCAACTTGGGCCGCGAGCTCTATTTCTACCCGGGCTGCTGCCGCCGCGGGAGCCAACGGGTGAGCGGCTTGCATTGCGAGCGGCCTGGTTGCTGAGAGGATGAGGGTCCCTAAGTGATCCAGAAGTGGCAGGAGGCCCGAAACGATCTGGGGCCCTAGATAGGCATCCTAGACATGATGGACATTCCAGGGGGAAAGGGTTCTTGGAGGTAATGAAGAATTCCAAAAGGTGATGGGAAACTTTGGGGTCATGTGGGATCCCTGGGGGTTGTGGGATGGTGAGTATTCTGGAGATGATGGAGAATCCAAAACGATGTATATCCTCCGGGGTTCTGGGTGGCAGGCATTCTGCAGGTGATGGGGGAATGCTGAGGTGATGCAGGACCCAGAGGAATTGCAGTCTGGAGGTGTTAGGAGGGGGTCTTGAGCTTGAGCTGTGACCCAATCCTTTGGGAAGTGATGGGGGCTTAGAGGTAATAGGGATCCCAGAGAAAAATGAGGGTTCTGGAGGTAAATGAGAATCTCTGAGCTGATGGGAGAGCTGGGGTGATAAGAGCCCAGAGGGGACATCCTCGGGTGTGATGGGTGTCTCTACAGTGATCTAGGTGCCAGAGGGGATGAGACCCTGGAATTTATCGTGATCCCCAGAAGCGATGGGGATCCCAGAGGGGGTGAAGGTACCTAAATGGGGGGGACTAGGTCCCTGACCTATAATGGGTTCTGAGAGTTGGGAACTCCAAAGTTTAATGGGTTCCTGAGATGGGCTTTAGAGGCCTGGGGATTTGGGTGACCCTGAGTTTTGGGGGACTTGGAATGTTGGGGTGCTAAGACCCAGGGAAGTTGGCTGAGGTTATGAGGCAGGACTGGAAAGGAATCAGAGCTCAGGGACTGTGGGGACCCCAAACCCTGATGCTGTGGGTAAGGGTGTCCCTGAAGTCGGAAGGGTCCTACTTTGGGGTGGCATGTGGTCTTATGCCTGGTGCAGGGGCATCCTTCCTGTCTGTTTCTCTCTCTGCTCTGTCTGAGATTTGGTTCCCTCTTCCTGTCTGTGGTTGCTCCCTCTCTTCCCCACTCACCCACCTACCTACCCACTTCCCTCAAGAGTTTCACCCTGCTTCCGCTTAGTGGTTTCCCCCAACCTCAACACCCTCTTCCTCCCTCAGTGGTAGAAGCCATTAACTCCTTCTCTCCCACCACTTAAGTCCATTGACCTCAACAAGCCGATTGACAAGCGGATCTATAAGGGCACCCAGCCCACCTGCCACGACTTCAACCAGTTCACTGCTGCCACAGAGACCATCTCCCTGCTGGTGGGGTTCTCAGCCGGCCAGGTGCAGTACCTGGATCTCATCAAGAAGGACACCAGCAAGCTATTCAATGAAGAGGTGAGGGGCCCCTTCCCTTCCTTCTCACCCGCCCCCCGCACACAGTGGACTGCAGCTCCCCGGGAGCCGTGCCCTCATTCTGAGAGGGGCAGGATGAGGGGGAGGGGAGGGGAGGGGTGCACCGGCAGCTATGTGGGGTGGATGGCAGACGGCAGCTAGTGTGGTGGCAGCTGACAGTGACAGCTGTGCCTACTGTGCCCAGGCCTGTGCTCTGGTAGCCGTAGGCAGAACACGTTACTCCTGGGGTTTTCATCAAGCAATGGATTTGGGATCAAGAAGCCCATTTTGCAGATGAGAGAACTGAGGCTAATCACTGGTTCAGACTTGTCTGAGGTTAGAGGCCTTAGTCTTCAAATTCTGAGCCCTGAAGGCATTGGATGCAAATCCTTGCTGCACCACACTTACTCGCTGTGTGGCTTTGGGAAGCTGGCGGTTCCTTCCTGAGTCTCAGTTTTCCTCCTCTGCGAAATGGATTTTCATCCCTGCCTCACCGGGCTGTTGTAAAATCGCGCATGGAGATTCTCAGTCTCAGGCAGACTTGGCACAAGAGGAAATGCCAGCGGGCGGCCGTGTCTGTGCGCAGGGACTTCCTGTGTCCTCTGCCCAGAGGCACCTCGGTGCTCCAGCTACTCAGGTGCACGGATGGCAGAAGGGAGTGAGTGGAACAGTGAGTGTGGTCAGAACGCACCTGTTCGCCCGTTCACAGAGTATTTATTGGGCATTTCATCCCGCCAGGCGTGTTCTCAGCACTGGGGATGTCTCATCTCAGTGAACAAAACAGACAGAGCGGCCCGCCTTTGCGAAGCTTCCATCTAGCTAGGGACACACAGTTATTAAAGAAGTGAGGTATGCTGTACGGCAGAAGGTGCCGCGTGCCGGGGAGAAAGCCCGGAGGGGAAGGGCCACGGGGAGTGCTTGGTGAGGTGAAAGTGGCGTGGTCAGGAAGGGCCTCGCTGGGGGGTGATGTTGAAATGAAGACGTGAAGGAGGCAAGAAGAGTTGTCTGGGGAAGGACATTCTGAGTGGAGGGAACAGCTGGGACAGAAGCCCCGAGGCAGGGCCTGGCCAGAGCAGTTTTGGAGGGGTGGGGGTGGTCGGTGAGTTGGGGAAATCCCTGGAGGGGCCAGGTCCTGTAGGGGCTGCAAGGCCACAGGAGAGACTTGGGCTTTCAGAGCCTCTCCCCCTCCCCCCTCTGGGGTTCATCTGAGCCACAGGACATAGAAATAGTTTCATTTGATTCTTTTCTCAATTCTCCCAAGAATGAGAAGCAATTCAGATACCCAGAAAACAAGTCAATTCATTCCGATCAGTGAATGCCGGAGGGCGTGAGGGCGTAGTTCTCTCTGGAGCCCCGGTGGGGAAGGGCCGCCCTGGTGTGTGGAGGGCGGGGGCGCCAGGGGCTGACTCCCATTTTCACCTCAGCCGCCTGGCAACCGTGTAAGAGTGGACATGGCAGGGGTGGCATGGTGACCAGTTAGGCCATGGCAGGACTGATGGCAGCTGGGACCAGGGTGGTTGGGGTGAGCAGTGAGCAGAGTAGGTTCTGCAGATTATTGAAAAATTGGACGTGAGTTGCGAGGAGAAAAGGAGCAAAGAGCAGCCGCAGGCAGGACGGGGTGGTCATTCCCTTGTCTGGGAGACGCCAGGTGGCGACTCCTGTGTGCAGAGCTCCGTTTTCTGGGGATGGAACGGTGCGCCCGGGAGACACAGACCCCTCCCTGGGGGAGGCTGAAATCCTGTGAATCCATCTGTGGCCTGAAGCCTGATGTGGTGAAGATGGTGGGGGCATTAGACAGCTCTCTGGGAGGCGGGACCAGTCCTTCGCCAGAGACAGGACGTCAAGGCTCCGTGGGGCCGCTGGGGCTGCCTAGAGTGGGGGCTCCCCTCCTAGGAGGCCTGGGGACCCAGGCTGTGGAGGAGGCCTGCCGCGGGCTGAGGGCCTTCCCCCGCCCCCATCGTCTCCCCCGGCAGCGGCTGATCGACAAGACCAAGGTGACGTACCTGAAGTGGCTGCCTGAGTCCGAGAGCCTGTTCCTGGCGTCGCATGCCAGCGGCCATCTGTACCTGTACAACGTCAGCCACCCCTGCGCCTCCGCGCCGCCCCAGTACAGCCTGCTGAAGCAGGGCGAGGGCTTCGCCGTCTACGCCGCCAAGAGCAAGGCGCCCCGCAACCCGCTGGCCAAGTGGGCAGTGGGTGAGGGGCCCCTCAACGAGTTCGCCTTCTCGCCCGATGGCCGGCACCTGGCCTGCGTCAGCCAGGACGGCTGCCTTCGCGTCTTCCACTTCGACTCCATGCTCCTGCGGGGCCTCATGAAGAGCTACTTTGGGGGCCTGCTCTGCGTGTGCTGGAGCCCCGATGGGCGCTACGTCGTGACGGGGGGTGAAGATGATCTGGTCACCGTGTGGTCCTTCACCGAGGGCCGCGTGGTGGCCCGCGGTCATGGCCACAAGTCCTGGGTCAACGCTGTGGCCTTCGACCCCTACACTACAAGGGCCGAGGAGGCGACAGCAGCCAGTGGTGACGGGGAGCGGAGTGTCGAGGAGGAAGAGGAGCCCGAGGCAGCCGGCCCAGGCTCAAATGGGGGAGCCCCTCTGTCCCCGATGCCCAAGGCCGGCTCCATCACCTACCGCTTCGGCTCGGCTGGCCAGGACACGCAGTTCTGCCTGTGGGACCTCACGGAAGACGTGCTCTGCCCTCACCCACCCCTGGCCCGCACCCGCACACTCCCCGGCACACCTGGCACCACGCCGCCTGCCGCCAGCAGCTCTCGGGGTGGTGAGCCGGGCCCTGGGCCCCTGCCCCGCTCCCTGTCCCGCTCCAACAGCCTCCCGCACCCGGCAGGCAGCGGCAAGGCGGGCGGCCCGGGCGCGGCGACGGAGCCGGGCACGCCGTTCAGCATCGGCCGCTTCGCCACGCTCACGCTGCAGGAGCGGCGGGACCGGGGCGCAGACAAGGAGCACAAGCGCTACCACAGCCTGGGCAACATCAGCCGCGGGGGTGGCGGCGGCGGCGGCGGGGACAAGCCCAGTGGCCCTGTTCCCCGCAGTCGGCTGGACCCAGCCAAAGTGCTGGGCACGGCGTTGTGCCCGCGCATCCACGAGGTGCCCCTGCTCGAGCCCCTGGTGTGCAAGAAGATCGCCCAGGAGCGGCTGACGGTCCTCCTCTTCCTGGAGGACTGCATCATCACCGCCTGCCAGGAGGGCCTCATCTGCACCTGGGCCCGGCCCGGCAAGGCGGTGAGTCGGACACGCGGGCGTGCCCGCGACCGAGGGTCCAGGGAGAGGCGGGTATTAGGAGGGTTTGTCACTCTCACAGCCTCTGGCCCGGTGGGCTGAGGGGAGCCAGGAACTCTGTCTCAGAGCAGGCCCTCTCACACCGTGAGTGCCAGGCTCCAGGGCCCTAAGTGGCGACCAGTCCGGTAGAAGAGACAGCTGGGAGTGGGGGCACCACGGCCATCTCTCAGAAGGCCAGGCCATGGGCCAGCACGGACGGGTTTACCGCTTGTCAGTTGAAGCCAGATCTGTTTCTAAGGAAAATGTGATTCTTAAAAAAGGTTTTATTTATTTTTAGAGAGGGGAAAGGAGAGAGAAAGAGGGAGAGAAACATTAATGTGTGGTTGCCTCTCGCGTGCTACCTACTGGGGGCCTGGCCCGCAACCCAGGCATGTGTCCTGACTGGGAATTGAGCTGGTGACCCTTTGGTTCGCAGGCCAGCGTCAATCCACTGAGCCACAGCAGCCAGGGTGAAAATGTGATTTTTCTTTTTTTTTTTTTCTAAGATTTTATTTATTTATTTTTAGAGAGAGGGGAAGGGAGGGAGAAGGAGAGGGAGAGAAACATCCATGTGTGGTTGCCCCTCACGTGGCCCCCACCAGGGACCTGGCCCGCAACCCACGCATGTGCCCCGACTGGGAATCGAACCTCAACCCTTTAGTTCACAGCCTGCGCTCAATCCACTGAGCTACGCCAGCCAGGGCAACCGGGGTGAAAATGTGATTTTTCAATAGTGAAACTTTGTTGGCATCGCGGGTCAAGTTCTATGGGTCGGACTGAGCCTTGGGCCTGGCTCCCAGTCTAGGCCTGCACTGTTGGGATAGGAGCCCAGGGCTGGAGGCACAGACTGTGGCATCCACGGCTCAGGATCCAGCCCTGCACTTCTCCCCGTGTGTGCCTTTGGGCAGGTCCCTGTCCCCACAGACCTCTGTCACCTCTTAGCACAGGGGGGCTTGAAGGTGGGTGGTAGGGGGTTGATGCGCCCACCTCCTGGGTGGCCCTGGAGTTCAGGAAGACCACCGCTAGGTGGAGCGCAGGCCTGGTGCCGTGTAACTTCGGAGCTGTGGGCCCCTGTCTCAGCTCAGGGCCAGGGTGGCGGGTCTGAGGGCTGAGGCTTGGTTCCTCCGAAGGAAGGTTTGGGATTATAGCATCTTGTACCCTTAGAATTTAGGGCGCAGTCTCAGAGCCTCATAGGTGGGGTGCTGGGATTTGGGGAGTCTGGAGAGTCCTGAAAGAGACCCCTCTGTCTCCCCTAGTTCACAGACGAGGAGTCCGAGGCCCAGACAGGGGAAGGAAGTTGGCCCAGGTCACCCAGCAAGTCAGTGGTAGAGGTAGGACTGTCCCTGAGTTCTTTACCCCCAGTCTTCAGGCTCCCCCTCAGAAGGGGACCCCAGCTTTCCCTTCTCCTCCGTACCTCCGTCTGTACCCAATCCTCTGCTCAGGGTCACCTGAGCACTTTAATTATTACTGTATGAGAGTGCTGCCTGCTGGGGCAGGGAAGCCAGCCCAGACGTAAGTTCCAGAACACAGAGCAGCAGCCTGCGGGTGGGCGTGGGTCTGGGGTGGACTCAAGGGCAAGGCCAGGGTGGCGGGAGCTCCAGGTGGTCTCTAACTCCTCTCTCTCCCCTCTCATCTTCCCCAGGGCATCTCCTCCCAGTCAGGCAACTCCCCGAGTGGCACAGTGGTGTGAAGCCACGGATGTCGGGTTCCCCCCCCCCCCACCCCACCTCCTAGCCATCACCCGCCGCTGACCTCACGGATCAACGTATTAACAAGACTAACCATGATGGATGGACTACTCCGGTCCCCCGCCCTGCACAAACTGGGGGGGCAGAGGGTCCCCCCAGACTGGCCTAGCCTAGCCCCTGGGGGCCTGTAGTGGCCCATGTGGCCTCAGCCTCATCCCCATCCACTGCCAAGTACAATGACCCCTTCTGCTGAAACATCAGTGTTAGCCTCATCCCCGTCCCCAGCATGTGACTGGTCACTGGGGCGGGGAGAAGCCCCCACCCACACCCACAAGAGCCCCAGCTCCGCAGTGTGCCCTTTGGTCTGTGGGCAGGGCGGGAGCCACCTGCCCCTCCCCAACCCTGAACCCCAGTCCCTGCCCCCCTTGCTGTTGTTTGTGCTTTTGAAGAGTGTTAAGTTATGGAAGCCCCTCAGGGCCTTCCCTGTCCCCAGCACCCCTTATTTATACTAAAATTCCCTGTTTTCACTGTGTCTCTTTTCCTTCCTGGGAGGTGTGGAGGGAGTGTGTGTATGTGCCTTTACTGCATGCTACATCAATCCCCCCTCCTTTTTGAAGATTTTATTTTTAGAGAGGGAGAGAAACATTAATGTGTGCTTGCCTCTCGCACACCCCCTACTGGGGACCTGACCTGCAACCCAGGCATATGCCCTGATTGGGAATCAAACCAGCGCTACACCAACCAGGGTTATTTTCTTTTCTTTTCTTTTTTTTTTTTGTAAGTTTACTTAGAAAGTTACAGAGGTAGTAGGAGTGAGCCCGCTGGGCTGCGCGGGCTCAGGAAACCAGTCACAGAGGCAGAAGAAGGGCCCTGGAGCTTAGGAAAGCTCGCGCAAAGGTTTGAATGGGGCCACATCAATCCGCTTCAGCCAGGGCCGGCCTGGCGCTGGCCCGCCCCCTTCTAATTCGGTGGGTGAGGGGCTTGCTCAGGGCACCGGCCCCCCAAGCCCCGAGGGAGGAGAACCACCAAGGTACCCTCTTCAGACTCCTCGGTGGGAGTTTACAGAATTATTTAAAAATGCCCAAACTGTCCAAATCTCATATTACAGGGTCTTCCCGAAAGGGGTCCCCCAGACAGCCCCAGAGGCTCGGAGTGGCCTGGAGTCCAGATTTGGCCTCCCGCTGCCCTGGGCCTGGCATTCCCGGCCCAGCCATCCAGAGCCAGGCCGAGACCACAGTCTCCTCCAGGAGAACTGTCCACCCTGGAAAGGACAGTGAAGTCCCTCCTGGCTGGCTCTCCCGCTCCGCCCTCCACCCCCGAAATGTGTCTGTTTCTAATCCTGGCCTGGGCAGGAATGTGGCTGTGTGCCAGGGGCCAAGGAGCTATTTTGGGGCTCCTTTGCCTCCCTCAAGCTTTGGCCAGTGGGTCACCCCTGGTCTTGGCTGCAAAGGGCCTCCCTTCCCAAATCTCTCACCACCCCTTCCCCACCTCCTGCCAAAAAAAAAAAAAAATCAATGTAAAGCAGAGGGCCTGAGGGCTAAATTTAAAATGTCCCAAAGTCTGAATCTGGGCTGAGTCACCCGCAAAGCTGCCCTGCCTCCTGTTCCCCTCCCCAGGCCTCACCCCTTTCTCCTCCCCTCAACTGCAGGGCTTGGGAGGCGTGTTAGCAGGTCACTCTGGGCCTCAATTGGCCCCCTTTGGGGAATGGGAGGGTTCATCTTTGGCCTCTGTCACACCTGTAGCGTTCCTCTGTGCCCCGCCTTTTAATGGGGGGGTCGCTGTTGAAAGGTTGAGATTCTCCACCCCCCCAATTGCACACTGAAACATTCTGGGGGGGCCTGGATTGTGAGGGGTTAAGGCTGGGAGGCAGGAGGGGGCCGGCCAAGGGGTGGGGAGAAGGGGAGGAGGCCTTCGCAGCCAGCAGAGAGAAGTGGCCAGAGAGGCCCAGGGGACAGCCAGGGACAGGCCGATATGCAGCCAGGGCCCCAGGGCCTGGACAGGGGCTGCCTGGCCCCGTGACTAGAGGACCCCGAGCCCCTGGCCCCAGGGAGGGGGCCATGGTGCTGCCTGCCCGCCATGTCAGCCGAGGTGCGGCTGAGGCGGCTCCAGCAACTGGTGCTGGACCCTGGCTTCCTGGGGCTGGAGCCCCTGCTCGACCTTCTCCTGGGCGTCCACCAGGAGCTGGGTGCCTCCGACCTGGCCCAGGACAAGTATGTGGCCGACTTCTTGCAGTGGGGTGAGTGCGGCCTGCATGGGCTCCCCCAAACTAGGGTGTGGGGGCAGGGCAGAGGCAAGAAATGGAGTGGGGCACAGGGGTGACACTTGGGGGCAGGATAGACATGGGGAGAGCTTCCCATTCAGGGGCCCAGAGCTTGGGCCTGGTGTGACATGTCCCTACCCCTGTGCCACTCTTACTGGGCAGAATAGGGTCAGCAGAGGTCAGAGCAGCCATGACTCGGACCCATGACGTGGGAGAGCCGGGGTAGGCTGGGCTGGGGACAGCCTCCCATGGTTCCTCTGCACCCTCGTCCTGCACCCCGGCCTAGAAACGTGCTGGGAACTCTCTCTCCTAGGCTACCCCCACATACTAGAACGGGACCTCTGGCCCTCCACCCTGGTGAGCATGGGCTAGTGTAAGAGACAGGATGGGGCAGCTGCCAGGGGTGTGGCCGATGGACAGGTGTTAGGCGCCAGCCTCTCCAGCTGCCCCAACAGGTGCCCAGGCCCTGGGAGGGCTCGGTGACTCAGGCAGGCCCTGGGGGACAACCTGCTCTGCAGACAAGTGCCACCCAGGACCCCCTCTACCCCCTGATGGAGGAGTCCCCCATCCATTTGGGTCCCTTTTAGTCTGCATGGGGGAGCCTCGACTCCCCTCCGGTTCCCCAAATCCCTGAATCTTACTCCATTACCTCCAGCCTCCTGCGTCTCCCTCAAAGCCCCTCCCGCCCGCCCTTCCCCAGAAACAGGCCGGGTCCCTCAGAGCAAAGATGCTTCAGCTGCAGCCTCCTGCCTTGACTGTCCCCAGCCTCCCGGGACTCAGGCTCCCTCGGGTTTCTGTCTCTGTGACACTCTGCCACTCTGTCCTGTCCCTCCACTGGTCTGTCCCGCAGTGGCTTGCTCTTGGACCTTAGTGGTTTCCTCTTTCTGCCTTCTCCTGTCCTTCTTTCCTTGTGTCTGTCTCTTTGGGACTCTGGCCCTGCTCCCTCTGCCTCCCATTTTGCAGATGGGAAGGTGGAGGCCAAAAGCCAGGCCACTCAGCCTGTGGAAGAACCTCCCTAGATTCCCCCAGCCCATAGTGACTCCCTTAGCCCCACGTTCGCAGAGGGTGGGGTTTGCCCTACAGGGTAAACTGAGACCTGCTGAGACCTGAAGTGGGGGCAGGGGTCTGGCTCTCCGTGAGGAGCACTCCTTTTGTGGCTGGAGCGGCGCCTCCCCTGCCGGCCTGGGCGGGGGAGGAGGGGGCCTGGGTTCCCGATGCCTTAAAAGGGCTCAATGTCTTGGCTCTCTCCTCCCTCCCCCATCCTGGGCCCTGGCTGCTTCTTCCCTGTCAGCCCGCTCTCCTCGAACCCTGGGGGGCCCCTCTCTCCCCTCCATAACTCATTGTACCTCCCCTCATTCCTATTCTTTCCCACCCTTTCTCCACCCTGCCCCAGATCCCCCGTGCCTCCCACTCCCAGAGGGCTCTAGGGCTTACTCTCCGGTGTCCCTGAGTCTCCTGCCTCCTCCCCCAGCCCCACCCCCACTCCCAAACTGCCCAGTGTAACATCCCTAGCTGTAGGACCCTGGGCCAATGACTCCACCTGTGTGAGCTTTGCGTCCCCATCTGTAAATAAGGGATAATAACAGAGTGCTCCTCCTGGAGTTCCAAGTACCAAGAGAACACTTTTGAAACCAGCCTGGAGCCCTGGAGCCCAGGATACCGCTCCACTCTGGCCTTGTCCCCTCTTCAATTCCTTCTTCCGGCCCCGCCCTCCAGTTCAGTGTTTCCCAAACTGTGGTCCAAGAACCACCTGCCTCTGGACCTGGCGGGACTGGATGAAGCTGCACGTGAGGGCCCTTTCCCCGTCACCCCTAGTGGGGGTGGGGGTCTGAAGCCCAGGGAGCGTTAGGACTGGGCCTGTTCCTCGTTCTTCCGGGCCTCCTCCATCCTGCTCCCACAAGAGCCCTCTGGCCCAATGCCTTGTCCCAAAAAGGGGTTCCCAGGCGTTCTACCCCTCTCTGTAGGAGCGCAGGTTTGCATCCCCCGAACCACACACAGTGTTCAGGCGGGGAAGCCCTTGGGAGGCAAACCGCCGTAAGGGGAGGGGCAGAGAGAAGGGGAGATTGCGAATGAGGGACAGAGAGAGGGAGGGGAGACGGAGAAGAGAGAACGTCGGGCAGGGAGGGGAGACGGAAGGACAGGGGGTGGGGCTTCCTCCCCGTCTTCGCTGTCAGTCCGAGTGACCCTCAGTTCTCACCGCCCCCCTGCGCCCCAGTGGAGCCCATCGCGGCGAGGCTTAAGGAGGCCCGGCTGCAGAGGGATGACTTCGAGATTCTGAAGGTGATCGGACGAGGGGCGTTCAGCGAAGTAAGCCCTGAGCCACAGCAGGGAGCCTTGACTTTTGGAGCCTTGGGAGGGACACAGGAGTTGGGGCGGGGCCGTAGAAATTGATGAATGAGTTCAGGACCTAAGGCTAGCAGGGGTGGAGGTGGAGCTTAAGGCCAGTGGGCGTGGCGTGGTGAGTGGGCGGGGCTTTGGAGTCCTGTCTGGGCGATCCCGGGTGTTCCTCGCCACCGCCCCCCCTCCCCCGCACCCTGTTTCGGCCTTCAGGTAGCGGTGGTGAAGATGAAGCAGACGGGCCAGGTGTACGCCATGAAGATAATGAATAAGTGGGATATGCTGAAGAGAGGCGAGGTGAGGCCCGTGCCTGGGTGTGCATGGCATTGAGAGTCCTCCCTCCAAACTCCCCCAACCGCTTCAGCTCCTCGGGGTGCCCCGCAGGTGTCCTGCTTCCGCGAAGAGAGGGACGTGTTGGTGAACGGGGACCGGCGCTGGATCACGCAGCTGCACTTCGCCTTCCAGGATGAGAACTACCTGGTGAGCCGGTGGCCCGGTGACTACATGGCTGGACCTCTACCCCAAGGCTATCAATGAACGCGGCGGGGGCAGGGAGAGGTTCTAAGGTGGGGGAGCTGCCTCGAAGTGCCTGCGGGAGTCTGTGTGTGGTAGGACCGGGCCTCCTTTCCTAGGGTGGCAGGCGTTCCTTAGGGTTCTTTTCCTGGGCTGATTGGAGGGCGGAGGGCTCTATAAAGCTGCCGCCTTAGGGCGAGTCTTACCTGGAACCAGAGAGCTCTGTAGAGTCGGGGGGCAGGGGTACCTGGGGACGCTACTTGTGGGCATTAGGTCTCGGGGTTCTTTTCTTACCTCTCTCGGGGGGAGTGAGTCTCTGCCTACTGACATCTGGAAGAATTCGGGGTTTGGGGAAGGAGAAGAAGGTCTCCGATATGGCCTGGAAGATCTCTGGAGCTCCATTGGAGCTGCCGCTGAGGGATCTCTGGCCAGGAATAGGGGCGTCTCTGGGAGTCTCTGCCAGGACTATCAGCGATAGGTACCTAGGGCGGTTACCAACCCCCATGACACGCCCCCTCCCAGTACCTGGTCATGGAGTACTACGTGGGCGGGGACCTGCTGACGCTGCTGAGCAAGTTTGGGGAGCGGATCCCAGCCGAGATGGCCCGCTTCTACCTGGCCGAGATTGTCATGGCCATAGATTCGGTGCACCGACTGGGCTATGTGCACAGGTGGGCGCTGCAGGGGCTCAGGGGCGGGGCCTGAGGGTGGGGCGTGGAGAAGGAGAGCTAAAGTGGGACCCAGAAGGATACCACAATGGTTGGACCCCAGAGGGGGCGGGGTCTGGAGAGGGACCTGGCTCTTTAGGGTCCATTGGAGACAGGCCTGGGGAGTTGGGTCCAGAACTGTAGAATCTGTAAAGGGGGTGGAATTCGATGAGGGGAGGCCTGAGGGCAAGGCCTGGAGGCTCTGGAATTGGAGAGCCCAGTCCCTAAGAGGGCGGGGTCCGAGCCTGGTGAGCCGATGAGAGGGAGGCTCACTTATTCCCCCTCCACTCCCTTCTTCCTGCTGTGCAGGGACATCAAGCCGGACAACATCCTTCTGGATCGCTGCGGCCACATCCGCTTAGCGGACTTTGGCTCCTGCCTCAAGCTGCAGCCTGACGGAACGGTGAGCAATGAGGGGGTTCGCCTGCCCCTTTCCACCATTGAGGGGTGGGGTCAGGTGCGGAGTGTGGGGGCGGGGCTGAAGCTTAAGGGCGGAGCTAGGGTGGAGGCAGGACTAGATTCGGGGCGGGAAGGAGGTGACCCAGGCCTGCGCAAGGCTTTGGGTTACAACACGCAGGGGGAGGGACTAAGTGGTAGGGCTCCACTACCAGGAGGCGGAGCCAGGACTCGGAGGGGCGGGGCTGAGCCTAACTCTGGTTCTGTTGGCTCAGGTGCGCTCGCTGGTGGCTGTGGGCACCCCCGACTACTTGTCCCCGGAGATCTTGCAAGCCGTGGGCGGTGGGCCGGGGACTGGCAGCTACGGGCCCGAGTGTGACTGGTGGGCACTGGGCGTATTCGCCTATGAAATGTTCTACGGGCAGACACCATTCTACGCCGACTCCACGGCCGAAACGTACGGCAAGATCGTACACTACAAGGTGAGCAGGGCCCCTGGAGCCCCTTGATCAGTCTGCTCCTGAGCCCAGCACGACGTCCCTGCTTCATCCCTCCCTCTGAACAGGAGCACCTGACTATACCGTTGGCCGACGCCGGAGTCCCTGAGGAAGCTCGTGACCTCATCCAGCGACTGCTGTGTCCCCCGGAGACACGGCTGGGCCAGAATGGAGCAGGCGACTTCCAGAAACATCCCTTTTTCTTTGGCCTCGATTGGGATGGTCTCCGAGACAGCGTGCCTCCCTTCACTCCGGATTTTGAGGGTGCCACCGACACGTGCAACTTCGATGTGGTAGAAGACGGGCTCACTGCCATGGTGAGCGGGGGCGGGGTAGGTACTTGCAACCCCCGCCCCCCTCCATAAAGTTCCGGTTAGGAGAGCGTCCCCCTCCTGGGCTCCTGAAATCATTTCGTCCCCTGAACAACTGCTCTGAGCCAGTGCTGGGATGCCAGCAGTGACCTAGACTCACAGTCCTGTGGGGGACACATGTCCTGAGACAATGAGACCCTGGAGAGACCAGGGCTGAGATGAGGGAGTGCAGGGGCCAGGGCTTCCTGGAGGAGGGCGCCATCTGAGCTGAGACCTGGAAGGATGAGAGGTGGGAGACAGGCAAGCACCACAGAGAAATCTCCCTCCCTCGGGCATCTCTCTTTCAACTGTCACACAAGCTCTCCTGGAGTGCTTACTCAGCCTGGGTGCTCCTGGGCAGGGCAATTCGGAGACACGCTCAGACCAGGTCAGCCCTGGGCCCTCATCCACTTCCAGTCTGAAGAAGAATATAACGATAGTGTGGCAGTGCCCTAAAGCAAACAGCAGGGCACATTGAATGATTAGGCCCTACGTAAGGGTGGGTTAGGGGTGGCATTGAAGCCAAGACTGGGGAGGGGTGAGGGTCCGGCCTTGACAACCGGTGCTCACCTCCCGTCCGATTTTCTTGTACAGGAGACGCTATCAGACATGCGGGAGGGTGTGCCACTGGGGGTCCACCTGCCTTTCGTGGGCTACTCCTACTCCTGCATGGCCCTCAGGTAAGCCCCTGTGTGGTTTGTGGGGAGCAGGTTGGGGGCACCCGCCTTCAGAGGCCCCAGGCCGATCAGGGTTATGGTGTCTTGGCCCATCAGCATCCAGCAGAATTGCAGGACCAGTCTTGGAACCGAAGACTCTTAGGAACCCAGAGTTACAGGAACTTAAAAGCTCAGACCATAGTGCTCTGAAATGTCAGATTCAGTGGCAAAGCCTCCGAGCCACAGGCTCAGCCTGCCAGAATCTCCCAAACTTCCACCTTTAGGTTTCTAGTACACAGAGTCGCGGGACCTCAGAATCTTAGAAAATGAGGATCTTTAAATCAATCTTACAACAACAAAAACTCA